>PYSR01000178.1:0-70139 GCA_003049425.1 Magnaporthiopsis incrustans
CGGCAAGCCGTACAAAGACTCTCAACAAATCGATCAAAAGCGGGCGTCAAATAAGACACAGCCACAGCCCCAAAGGCAAATCTCATTCCATCAATGATTCCCTGAACCAACGCCGCAGACTAGAGACACCTATTTGTTCGTCCTGGGCCCCCAGTCGAGCAAGAACAAAAAGTCGGGCCACTCTTTCCATTCATTTGCTTCCGACAACTAAAAAACAATGAAAGCAACATCTGACTCGTCCTGCAGATAAAGGCGGCGTGTCGCATCGCTCTTTGGAGGAGCACACCTTTGCGTCCTGCAGGAAGGAGGATTCTTTTCTGGACGACAGGACAGCAACCAAAGAAAAAGAAGGAGACAACACAAGAGTGAGGAAGAAAAAGAGGGAAAAAATGATGGCGATCGACAACTATTCCAGGATGCCCACCCCGGCCCCGCGCAACGTGCTGAGGGTCGCCAACGCCGCCAAGAACTTCGACGCGGGCGTGGGCTCGCCGCACGACCAGTTGGACGAGCGGGGCTTCCTGTTCGGCAGGGTCATCGTCATCAGCCTGAGGTTCGAGGTCGTGACGGAGAAGTTCAAGGAGGGCAAGAAGGGCGGCGGCAGCATCACGCGCAAGATGTCGGCCCAGCGGTGGCAGTACCGCTGCACCAACAAGGGCGAGCTGCGCGAGGAGGCCCGGCGCGCCCGCAAGGTCCTGGGCTCCGCCCTCCCCGAGAGCGCCGCCAACAAGCGCCTGAGGGACCAGTCCGCGAGGGTCCTCGAGGCCCTGGGGCTGGGCGCGGATTTCCCCGTCTTCTTCTCCGAGGACATGGTCTTGCTCGAGGGCTACGTCCAGCACCTCCTCAACCGCAGCTGCCCGGGCCTGGCGCTCGAGTTCAGGG
Source organism: Magnaporthiopsis incrustans (assembly GCA_003049425.1). Taxonomy (NCBI): domain Eukaryota; kingdom Fungi; phylum Ascomycota; class Sordariomycetes; order Magnaporthales; family Magnaporthaceae; genus Magnaporthiopsis; species Magnaporthiopsis incrustans. The sequence continues at coordinate 883 of PYSR01000178.1, forward strand.
CGTTCCTCGGCCGCTTCAGGCGCCACCTGCTCCCCATCGAGCAGTTCAACCTGCTGTTCGACAACCTCAGCGCCAACCACCACCAGTCCATGGCGTTCCCGGCCGTCGACTACCACGAGCTCCTGTTCCCGCCCGCGCGGATAATAGCGGGCGGCAATGGAGCCGTCCAGCGGCAGTGCGAAGTCGAGAGGGAGGTGATTGTGTGCGTCAATACGGGCGAGCACGACACAGACCTCGGGAGCGACGGTCTCTTCCCCAGCCAACGAGCCCCGGAGAAGTATCTCGCAACATCGGGGTCCTGCGGCTATGGCGTCGACATCGCCAGGGTCAAGAGGGACTACCAGGAGTGCCACAAGAAGTGCGTCGCCGACGACCGCCTAGCAGAGGCGTTATCATGCCACAGGATCATTTGCGTCTTCAGGAGGCCACGCAGGTAGCGGAAGCTGCTGGCCCTTCACCGCATTCACCTCACCCGGTCTCGTCTTGACCGGTGGAAGCGACAGTACGCGTGTGGAAGCGGTTGATTACTCGACAGCACCGCAGTTCATACGATTTTTCTCTCGATACAGAAGCGACCATGATAGATGGAGCGAGCATCCCAAGACCGTTGTCTTCACAAAGCATTCAACCAGTTGCTCGATCGGAGGCTAGATACACAAAAATATTGGTGCGTTGGATCAGGATCCCAAGCCAATACAGTAACTAATTAGTTAGTCTACAAATAAATATAAAATCACTAAATCCACCGCGAATATCTCCCTCTACCCTCGTGACCAATTGATCTAGAACGAACAACGGCCACGAGCCAAAAACCTTGCCAGCGTGTTGATGAACAAACGAGATTGTAAAGAGTCGTAGGGTTGCTGCTTCGTATGCAACAGCAAGAAAGAACGCATGTGCATAATGTACAAGACCAAAAAAAAAAAAAAAAAAAAAGAGAATGCTTAGCCGACTTCCGGTCAAGCCATGATCCTCTCGGTAACCGTGACCTTGTCCCAGTCACGAGGGCCCGGGGCCTCGTACAAGCCGCGACGCGAGATGACGAGGCCGAGTGAGGGATGACCCTTGCACTGGAAGGGCTCAAAGGGGAGTTTGATGACGTCGAAACCGACGGTATGAGCAGCGCGTTCCTGAAGGAGACTTGGGAGCCTCTCGTTATGCAGATAAAATCGCAGGCTCGCAAATTGTACGACCAATACAAAAAGTCTCTCGGGGCTGGGTCTAACCCTCAGCGCTTCCGCGAATGGCTTTCTCGGAAGCAGCTGGATGGTGCTTCTGGGACGGACAGGGGCTCGAGCTTGAAGGTTCGATTGCTGGATTTTGGTTGTGTCGGCATGTCCCTTTACGATTTCGGGGCCTTCCGGGCGTTGCTTTTTCCTTTGGTATGGGAATAGGGTCGTCCCATTTGCGGTGCGTTTTGCGTTTCTTTTTCAGATAGGTATTAACCAGCTTGCGTGCGTTTCCCAAATGTTCCTTTGGCTCCCAGGTGTTATATTCGGCTGGCCATCCTTTTGCACGAGTTCGTCCCGCGGGGCCCTACCGGGACGGTCTTGTGAATGAGTCGCGACGAGGGCATCGCCGGCAGCCTCGTCGTCGCGAACCGAACCATCAACGTGGCGCGCATGGAGGCGGACGAGGCGCTGAGGCTGCTCGAGATGATGAGGAATAAACCCGTCGATGACGCCGAACGGGACGACGCCTTAGCGTTACTTGCCGAGTTCGATTGGCTCCCACTCGCGATTTTACAAGCTGCGGCATACATGCGGCGGACGCGGACGCCGATTAAGGAATATTTATTAAAGTTGAAAGGAGGGAAAAGACGATGGAGAATTTTTCGAGAATCGGAACCCGACGTTTATCGGAGATGCGCGGTGTTGAATAGCATTCTGGAGATGTGGAGCATTTTCATCGAGCACATCCGGCAGGAAAACGAAATGGCATATAACATTTTGCATATCCTGGCGTTTTTGAACAACTAGAATATTCCTGAGCAGATGGTGAAGAAGGTGGCCAAATACCGCGATGTCCGGCGAGCAAGTGAGCAATCAAGCGACAGCGAGGACGAAGACGCCATCGACGCGGTCGCGTGACTTCGAAAGTTCTCGTTTCTAAGTCTACGCACATCCGATTGGGGTCCTGCTTATGAGATGCATAAGCTGGTGCAAGAGGCCACCCGATACGGCCTGCGCGCGAAGGGGATCAAGGGCAACGACTGCAAAGTCTGCACCGTTGCAGTCCGCAGGTGTAATCCTGCGACGCGTAGGCGCCAGACATCGTGAAGACCCGGTCAGCCTTGGGGTGCTATTTAGCACCGTCGAAAGGGCGCCGGCCGAGCTTGCCCGTTTTAATTTAGCAATATTTCCAGAGCTACAATGGGCATTAGCCGCTTTCAGGTCCTAGAATTAGCTGATATTATCAATTTGTGGTACAAGAAAACTTTTTGGAAACAGCTCTAGAATGCAGGCCCGAAATCCATCCCGACGCCCCCTGCGGTTACGATCGCAAAATCCTTACGCCGAGCTCCAGACTTTCGATCTTTCTCGCAAGTCCCTGTCGGCGGCGCGTCGTTTCGCCGTCCTCCCCGGTGATAGCTGCCAGCTGCGCGTTGTTGAGGGTTATGACCAGATCCGGGCTGAAGATGTGCAGCGGATTATTTGGAGCTTTGAGCAGGAAGTGGTAAACGATGTGCTGGCAGACAATATTGACGAGGCGCTTGCGGGAAACCTTGTAGTAGCTTTTTAGCGTGTCCAGGATGTCCTTGCGCACTTGCTGCGCGTTGTTCTTGTCCGTGGCCCAGGGTTTCAGCGAGTCGAGCTTCACCACCTTGGACCCATTTCTGGACATGTATGATGCCTTTTCGAAGTGGCCAATCACGCGTTCGCCGCGGCTCTTTTGTTGGTTTGCATTGAAGTAATGATTGACAGTCATCGGGCGGCCGAACCGCTCGATATTTAACAGGAATGATGCATGGTTCAGGGCACGCTTATATGACCCAAGGAGCTTGTCGACAAGGAGCTGCTGGTACAGCTGCTTTCGGGTGTCTTTATCCGGGCAGAGAGTATGGAGAAGGCGGGAGATGAAGTGGTGCACTAATACAATGGCTTTGCTGGTGTGCGTGAGGACGAGGGCCTTCCAATTTTCGGATTGTTTCCGGAACACGGTTGTAAAGACCGAACCGCCAAACTGAGGGAAAGTCGTGTAAATGATTGGATCACGACGCCAGGGAAGGAGGGCATAGGAGGCGGTGGTAACTTACGGTTCCCAATTCCGGTTCTCGATTGGTATCGTACACCTGCTTTATCACCTTTATGATGCCGGATTCCTTAGGGAGAGGGCAGACGAACCCAACCCGGTCGCAGACAGCATTAAGGGGTAAAAATTCGTCGGCATGCTTGCTGGAAACCTCTTGACACCGCTGGTTAATCGACCTTGCGCGGATGATGTTATCCCTTTTGATTGTCTCGCCCAGTGTTTCGAGGGAGTCTGGCTCGGAGTCCTCCTCGGAGTGCTCCTCGGTGTCTTGATCGGAGTTTGTGACCAACCCCTTTCCGAAGCGGTGCTTGTGCCCGCGCACTAATATCGTTAGCGAAACTAACCACCGTTATCCCTAATATTTTTTCCAATTTATCGTAAAACGACGCGATATATAGGATAAATAATATAAATAAAAATGGTAAACTTTGTAATACTTTTGCTGTTATTTGTATAAGCGTAAACGTATCCCTATTAAACCGAAACCGGGCCGTTTTACCTATTAGCTAGCTTTTAATCTACCTAACTATTTTTGGTAGTGTAACACAGCGGCGCGGGCCTTATACCACTGAGCCAATAGCACTCCAAAAGGTCATCAATCCAAGCTGCTGCTTGGATCGCCCGTCTGCACAGCTTATCAAGGAGGACAGCGCACCCAACCCACACGGGCTGTTACAAGTAGGAATTTTTATTTTCGTAAAATATTAAAAAGTTTAATATAGTTAACGTGTTCGGTGTTCGGTGCGCGCAAACTTTATGTTAGGTTTTAAAGCTGGGGAGATAACGAAAAGGCAGATCAAATTTGCTTCAAAATCGGGAGGACAACGGACGCAATTAAAACAGCTGCGGAATGAATGTCGAACGCCGCTAGCCGCCAGCTGAACCAATAAATGCAGGCCACATTATACCTCGGAACTACAGGTAAAGCCAGGCAGCAATTACTAGGTCCAAGCTCCGGAGGCCATCCTGGCGTCCAACTACTGCGAATCGGCCACAAAGCGACTTTGTAGGCTGCTACCCGTTAGGAAATTCAATCTTGGGCGCAGTTGCGACGCAGCTTTGTTGATAGCGTTTCGATTAAACCATTTCGACATTTACCCTAGCCAAAAACTTATAATAAAAATAAATGGCCAAGGCCGTAAAGCTTGTCGTGCCTCCGGACAGCATGGAGGGGAAGCCGCGCATGTCCATCAGTAGTTATTGAAGGTCCGACGCCGAATAGTGGGCGGAGGAGACGGCGGTGGAGACAAATGATGCTGGGTTATGCCGGGCGGTAAGCATTTTCAGGGCCTCTGCAGCTGAAGAAAGCGACTTATCTGACGCAGAAGGTAACACTCCTCATGTAACGGGAACGATGGGGACCGAGGCAGGGCTACAGTATGCCCTTCATTATTGTCACGATCTAAAGCTAAGGGAGTAAAGATAATTGCGCGTTGCGACACCTGTGCGCACAGAGACTAGTATGGCATCCGATGGTCCTTGGTCAGGTGACTTTAGGGCCATCCTTGCAGCCATGGCCCAAGCGCCGTGAGGGCCGGCGGTGCCATGACACCGAGAGGGGAAGGCACTGCCGACGTTCTAGGGCCGAGCGTGTTTTCACGAGTTCATTGCTTGGAATGGCGCCACCAGCAAAGGTGCAAGCGCGACAGGGCAAGGCGAGGCAACAGAGTCGGCTGCCGATGCGACTTGTGTTTGATGGTGGCCGAATAGCTGACGGGCGAAGACGAAGAGGGACGACTTTGTAGTACAACGCAAGGGATGTACAATATGGGAACCCTAACCTTGACCATCTTTGCTTAGGTAATCAGCCGGTCAGGTAAAAACAAACACCCGAGTATCCTCCGGGCGAGCCTCGTCTACGGCCTGGCCCTCCATAATTCCGAGCACAAACGCTTCGCCCACAAACTCGCACGGCATGTTTCCCAGCTGGCCATCACTCCTCTCCTCCCAGGAATCGTCCTTTCGTTCCCGAACTATGAATGGGGCGTCCCCGCCCTGCAGGACCACCACCTTGTCGCCCACGCAGGTCTTAATGGGGGCCGTCCCGATGTACCCTTTCTCCGTGACTATGAAGGACCGGCCGTTGCATCGGCCGATGCAGCAGCCAGCGAAGGGCCTGAGGAAACTCCTGCGAGCTTCCTCGGTCTCCCCGGCGTCGCAATCGGCACCAAGATCGGCCCGGCCAAGCCACACGTCGAAATACCGCCCAAAGCTCGGGCCGACCCTGCTCCCGTCCGACTGGCGGTCGCGCATCAGCGTCCTCCAAAAGGCCTCGCCATGCCCCATCCCCATCTGACAGTAAGGGAACCTGGCGTCCCCGCCGCCCCCGGCGCCTCCCGCCCACTTGGCCAGCGCCATCGCCTCCCAGCCCAGGACGTTCCCTCTGGTCCGGGTGTCGCGCGCCCTGGCATTCTCGGCCCTCTCGGCGAGCACGTGGCCCGTGTATGGCGGCATGTACGGGTTCGGGCCGACGCGCTCGACCGCGTCCACGTCCAGGCCGCACAGGCGCATCTCGCGCCACGGGCCGGCCGAGGATGATAACGACGACGACGACGGCCCGCTGACCGGCACCTGCGCACCGTCCCAGCACAACGCCGCCCCAGCGCCGGCGCGGTACCCCTCGCCCGTGACGTACATGTAGGCGCGCTGCGGCCAGCCCGGGTCCGATGAGTAGTCTGGGCACCACGACGGCAGCCCGTGCGCCGGGTTCTTGTTGTCGTTGTCGAATTGCAGCGTGCCGAGGGATTGCGTCTGCGTGATGAAGAGTGCCGCGGCGCGGGCATCTGTTTGTCGTTGCGCTCGCTCAGCGTTTACGTCCTTTTTTTCCGGTGCAAGGAGTGTGAAAAAGAAAGAAAAAAGAATAAAAGAGAGAGAGAGGATCCAAGACTCACAGACATCAGCAACGCTTTTCGAATAATCGGGCGCTATCAAGTGCACGTCCTGAGGCCTCGCCAGGCCCAGCAGGCCATAGATCTTGTCCCGCTGGTCCGTGGCGTTGAACGTGTCCACAAAGAGCAACAACTCGTGCAGCGGCACGCCGCCGGACCCGACCATTGGTTTGTAGTCGGGGTAGTCCGTGAGAACGTGCCTGAAGGCGTTACACCGGATGACGAGGCGGTCCTTGCCCCCGGCGTTGTCGAGGAAGCGCCGCTCCGGGCGCATGTAGCACCGCCGCACGTCGTCAAGGTGGACGAAGGCGTCAAAGGGGAGCGTCGCGTCGCCGCACGACACAATGGGATTCCGCGACAGCATCACCTCTGCGGGGTGGGGAGATGCATTTCAGCAACGACGCACCAGCCGCGCGGCACGACGATGACAGCAGGTCTCACCTTGAAGCACCCAGATCCGCGACCACCACTCCCGGCTCTGCAGGGCGTTGACGGCCCGGATCTGCGCCTCCGACAGCGAGCCGTCCGGAAGCACATATACCCTTTTCTCGTAGAGCTCCCCGACGGTCGCCATCGCCAGGTCGCTGTCGTCGGCGGCCGGGCCAAGCCAGACGCAGGTCGCCTCCGCCCCGGCGTACACGTCCTTCATGAGTGTGATCTGGTGCGACTTCTCGGCCAGGTCCTGCTGGTTTATGCACAGCGCATCGACCCAGAGCGTGACCTGGGACCGCGGCGCACCATCTCTGCCGGCGCCAGCAGCTACCCGGGCGGCCCCGGAAGCGCAGAGGTGCCTCAGGACGACTTCGAGGTCCCGCGTGATGGGCATCCGGGTCGACTGTCCGTCGAGGGCGATCCCGTCGTCGGCGCCGCATATCTCCGTGCCCCAGACATAGGAGAGCGCCGTGTAGCTCGGGCCGTCGTCGAGCGACACGACCTCCAGCGTCGCGCGGAGGTCTGACGGGTCCGGCTCGAGCTGGAGCAGCCGGATCTGTCTCCGGGACGGGTCGAGCGGTGTGAAGGGCGACTGTTTCTCGGCCATTGCGTCTACTCTCTTCGACGCAGTGTTCACGGCAAAGTTGAGAAATTCGGGCTCGGGACAGGACGTTGCCGCAGCTCTCCTCCCCCAGTTGTCCGGTTAGGCTGGGGAGAATGACGTCCCGTGGCGGTGAGGGTAAGGTCAGTAATGCCCTGCAACTTCTTTCCTCAAGCCACATTTCGGCGCTAGCTTCAACACCTGCACGCTGTGATTGGATGTCAACAACTGTCACTGCGGGTTGCACAAGCACTCGGTCGCCCGACATGTTCACCGCTGGAGGAGGGCATTCATAGCACAGGGATCAAATGAACACGATAGAGTTGAAGTGCCTGCTGACACCCGACAAAGGCCGCCAACCGTGGCCGCGCACAGCGTGCGCCACACCAATGTGATCGCTCCAGGTTGACCAAGGGAAAACCAACGGGCTAATACGGAAAAGCCTGATTGAAAGCCAGCCCATCACGGCGAAGGAGCCCCGGCCAGACGGGAGCCCGTCGAGCCTGCGTCGCGATAAAAATAGCCAGCACCTCCGGCAGAATGCCCCAGTATTGTGTGGTTCAACCAAGCAAACGAAGTCTGGTTCAGCTCGCTTGCTAGAGCCAAAACCTCGGGCCTATCTGGGATATATATGGAGAACAGCACACCCCCCTGGGCTGGATTTCGCCACAGCACCATCAAGCAGGCCCGGTGCCATGGTGGAGGGAATCCGGTACGGGAAGGGGGACTTGGGCTTTTTGGCCGAGTTCAGGTTCCAGCGGTCCCTATTCAGCGGCGTCACCACCGTGACGTCCGACTCCCACGGGATCCGCCGGCCTCCCTGGTAGCAAACCCTATTCAGGTACTCCACGTCCTACCGGTTCTACATTCCTTGCCGAATGCGCGTTGGCAGCCCGCGTAGTTGTGGGTTTTGCGCCGCACGGATTTACTCCTTTAGCATCACCACCGTAGTAAACCTTCTTCACAAGGCGTAGGCCACGTCGTGCTATCGTCGCTACTCCGGACCGAAATTATCATTTTTTTCCCACGAAACACTTGAACTGGCGAGAAGGATCGATCTTTTTTGCACGGAACGAAACTAATAGAAGTTCCCGCAAAAAACGATTACCGGGATGCTGCTAAAATCCCGGCTAAATTCCCGGAACTTACTGAACTGTTCGTTAACGGTATAAAGCGTCCGTACGCCCAACATATTAACCTCATTTATAATTAGGACTTATTTTTCCTGCCAGTTTATCCTGGTTTGGCCGTTAATACGGAAAGCTGCCGAACCAAACGATATGAAGCCGTTTAATCCTCCGGCGCGGCCAGCTCTCGTAAATGTGTTTTCGGAAAATTTGCAGGCAAAATGGATGTTACGCCTGGGTTTACGGCATAACTGGGTAAATGTTACGTCTGGGTAAAACGGGACGGGTAATGGACGGTCAATCACTGGGTAATGGGTAGGTTGGGTATGATTTAATATATTCTTGATATTTCTTTTTTTCTATCTAATAAAAAGGGAGGGCGATTCATCCCTATATATATATAACGGCCTTTAAGGCTTAAAATGGATAAGGTTAATTGCGCCTTTTTAAAAAGAAAAGGATTGCGCCACGTGTGGCGGATAGAGCGTTTTAATCGTGCACTAATAGGGCACGTGGGACGCATTTCATCCGCATTTTAATTGCATTTCCTGCGCACGTTCCCGCCCGATAAGGCAGGTTTATCGGTAAGCCCTATTACTAATAAAGCTGGGGTTTAATAAATGCCGGTATAATAAAAAGTAACGTTTTATACCTTTTACGTGCATAAAATAAAATGGTTTAACATTTAATAAAAATAAGTACTAAATGTTTAAAAGCGTTGCAATATCGGGATTTAATTTAATAATAATGGTTAAAAAGAATATAAATTCCAGATAATATAATAATGCGTTAATGAACCGGTTAAAATGGTATTATTATTTAAATCGTTATGCGTTAATAAAATATTAACCAGGAAAATGATTTTAAATAAAACGCAATTATGCACGTAAATTATCACTTTTTATTTATAAATTTTAAATTTTTCCCTAACTATTTAAAGTAATTTTAATAAAAAAAAGGTTAAAAGCTAATCGTGTTTTAAAAAAAAAGTCCGGCTAAAGGCCGGGCATTAAATATAAAACCATTTTTTAAAAAGGGGAAAAAAGGATCCTGGCAGGGCTAAAATGCAAACGAATGCGTATAAAATGCGCGGGGGTTATAGCTAATTTTAATTGGTAATGGAATTAAAATTAAACAAATTTTTTTTAAAAAATTAAAAACGCATTTTAAATGCGGCTCCGGCAGCATTTAAAGCGCGGTGCATCCCGAGGGATGCCGTTAAAACGTAATTAATTTGGCCGAATAAAATTTAATTACCATTTACGCGGTTAAAGTTATAAACGTGTCCAGCGAAAGCATTTTAAAACTTTTTTTTATAAGCTTTATAATAAGTAAATTTAATTATTACGGTATCGTGCAAATTTATGCACGATATATAATTTAGCTGTTTAAAATAATTTTTAATTACCTTGCATTTTACGAATTTAAAAACCCGCTGCAAAACAAGCAGCGATAAACACGTAAAATCGCTATTAGCGGCAATTAAGGCTTTAAAAGCATATAATGCGGTTTTAGCCATTAAACGCGTGCAAATTATAAAATAAGGGCTTTTAATTAAATATATAAAATTTAAAAGCATTAGGTTTTATTAGTAACAATATTTAATAATAATAAGGTTAAGGTATTAATTTTGGATTTTATTTGTATAAAATTGCAACAGGGCCATGCGCAAAAGCCCGGTAACAATGGGTTTAATAAAGCTATTAAATGCGTTTTAAATGCCGTCCTTGGAAAATAATTTTTATTTAACACTTTTACCGGTTAAAGGCGATTTAAAATTGCTAATTATAATAGGAAATAATGCTAAAATGCCAACGGCGTTAACCGTGCCGGAAATTTAAAGGCCGGCCTTGCGCAGCAAGGATTTATTAAATTTAAGTTAATTAATAATTTTATTAATAATAAACTCCTTTTTAAATTTATTTTTTTTACCGGTGTAAGCGGCCATGGCATTTTTAAGGCGCGATTTTTTAGCAATGGTGGGCTGCTTATCCACGGCATCTTAAATGCGCTTATTAAAGCCGGTTTTTTTATTTAAACTAATAATTGCAATAGTTATTATTTGCTTTTTAAATGTATTAAATTAATTAGGCATGGTTAAAATTTAAATAGGAATTTTTTTTTTATTATTTTATTTATTAAATTTTACTTTTTCGTTTTCGGGGTTTAAATTTTTATTATTTAGCTTGTTTTATTTCGCATTTTAACCGCATTTTATGTTTTAATTAACGTTATCGTTAATTTAAATGCTAATTTAACGAATATTTTAATATTTAAGTAATTGCTAATAAATTTACCCTTAACGCAAGATAAATTTAAATGTGCAATTTTATTTCCTTTTTTTACGTGCAATTAAAATTTAAATTGCGGGTAAATAGTAAAATGTTATTTAAATAATTTAAAAAAAAATACCGCGTAATAATATAAAAAGTGCGAAAAAAATGCCAATTAAAGGATAAATATTAAATGGTGTAAAAGGTTGCCGTAAATGGAATTTGGGATATGCTTTTAAAATGCAAGTTTTTAAAATTTGGCAAAGCGATTATTAATTTTTTTTTTGCAAATTTAAAAAGCGTTTATAATGAATTTTAATTTTTAAATGTAGCTTTTTTTGCTGCTGTATAATTAGCATATATAAATGTAACCGGCGTAAAAGATTTTATATTTATTGGTTTTATTATAAAGCCGTTTAAATTAAAACTTTTTAAAAATTCCGTTTTATAAAAGCTCGTTTAAAAAAGGCTTTAAAATAATAAAAAAAAATGTTTTTTAATTAAAACGGTATAGGAACCGCTTGCATTTAGCGTAATAAGGCGGTAATAATAATTGGTTTTTAAAAATATAAAATGTAAAATAAATGCATAAAAAAGAAAAAGGTAACGGATGCGGAAACGAAAAAAAATTTTATATTATAAATGCATTTAAAATGCAATTTTATTGCAAATAAAGTAACCGTTTTTATCGTTTTTTATTATTTTTTATTGCTTAATGCTATTCGCAATTTTATTATGTTTAGTTAAATGCGGTTTTTAATAATTTAATTAAGAAAATATTTATTAGCGCATGCTTTATATATTATATTACAATATTAGCATTATATTAAAAAAATAAAACGTTATTTATTTTTTAATTAGCTAAGCCCGTTAATAAAATAAGCGGTTTTATTAATTGCGTTAAAATGGAAACGCTTGTTTTAATTACATTTAAGTGCGCTTTAAATGCGGTTAAAATGCTTAAAGCAACGGGCTGTTTCCGGAACCGACCTTATAACCTTTTTACTGGTTAATTAGCTAATAAAGGTAAATAATTAACTGCATTGCCGGTTGCATCATGTGATGGTTTTTAATAAGGCCCCTTTTAGCGATTAATGCGGGCTTTTTTTTATTTTTTAAACTTTTTTTATTTAAATACTTTTATAATAAGTTAATAGCGTTATTTAATCCGTTTTTAATTATTTATATGTTATACCAATAATTAAAAAGTTTTTATTTAATAAAAAACACGCGTTTGCTAACTCCTTTTTTTTGCTTAATACAATGGTTTAAAATGGCTTTAATTTCTTATTTTTAAAACCGGCCGGCCTAAATGGGATTATTAGTAATTATTTCAGGTGCGGTTAAAATAGCATAACATTTAAACGGGTTTTTTATTAAATCCGTCGCTAGGCGTAAATGAATAACCAAAATAATATCGTAAAATTAAAAATTTAGCGGCAGTTTTAAGCGGTAAGCAAGCTTATTTTTTTTTTTTAAAATACGGTATGGTTTATAAAAGGGTTTAGCAAATTTAAAATGCTTAAAATGGAGCTGGTACCTTTTTTTAATACGAATTATTATTATATTGCCGGGGTTAAATTTTAATAAAACGTGCTTGCTGTTATAATGCTTAATTATTACCGCATTTATAACGGTAACGCATTAGCGCGTTTAATTATAAATATTTTTTTTTATTTAATTAGGGAAACGTAATATTTAATATTAACAGGGGATTATTTAAATTGGTGCTCATTAAAAGCTTATTAAGCGTATAATTAATAAAAATATAAAATAAGTTATTTAAATTATATTATAAAAGCAAAACAATTTTAATTTAATTTTTTTTAAATATATTAAAATGTACGTTTTTATTACGATTTTAACGATTTAATTTTTACATTTTAATAAACCGTCCGTTTAAAAGTGGTATAAAATTAATATTAGTAATAACGTGCCCAGTAATTTTTATAGCGCTTATTAAAAGTTTAACGTAAACTTGGAATCCTTATTTGAAATTATTGCTTTTGGAACCTCCCAATTCCGCATTTACACCGTTTTAAAAAAAAAGTTTGCCTAATTTTTTACGGTATATTTTTTATTTTCCGAAATAATTATAAATTATTAAATTTATTTATTTATTATCGTTAAAATTTTATTATAAAGTTTAAACTGTTGGAATGGCAGTTACAGGATCGCACGTGGCCAAGGGAGGCATATGCACCCTCGGCATGGCCGAGCCCTCCGCACGGAGGGCAAGGGTATGCCGGCCCGGTGAGTCAGGCCACGACGGAGACCGACACAACAGAAGTGCCGGCCGGCCACCGGCAGTTCAGGAAGGTTTGGCATGAGACGAAGCAAGGGCCGAGGTCCGGCAATTGCTTCGTACGAAGTGCCATATTGGCAGTGGCCTGGCGCCTATATAATTAGGAGGTTCGCACGATGGAACTTCCTTCTGTTGGACTTGGAAGACAGAACAGATTATATAGGCACCACAAGAATATTAAGTGCCTTTGTTCTCACCCTTACCGCGCCCAGGTACGCGTACCGATTGTCCCGCCAACATAAACCTTTTAAATGCTTATAAAATGTGGGCCGATAGGATTTTAGGAATTTTTAAAAAAAAATTTATAGTTATAATATTAAAAGGGACGTTTAAAATTTTAATAGGTTGGAATTATCCAAGCGGTTTAAACCTTATTTTTTTTACCTTTTAATAAATTAAGCAATAAGCGATATATTTTTTAATTTTTATTTAGCATTTTGAAAGATTAAACTTAAGTATAATATTGCGGCTTATTTTTCGTTTTTTTTAATAATATTTATTATTATAGGATTTAAACAGGATAATTTAGAACATGCTGGCGGGAATATAAAGGCGAGTCCTTTATACGTTATTATTATTATAAAAAAGTCCGTCCTGTAAAAAAAATTGGTTTAGGCCCCAAGTGCGGTTGGAATGCAGGTCCTTCCAAACTGTCACGGGACAAGACCAGCGTTGTACCCGTTACACCAAGGCAAAAGAGGAACGTTGTTGTAGCTGGGACTACAACCGTGCATGGTCCTTATAAGGGATCGTACCGTGACACAAACCGTGGCCTAGCGCGGGTTAGCGGCATAAATTGCTATAAACCATTCCCGCAGGTCCGGGTGCATAATAGCTTTTAAAATATTTAATAATAACCTATTAGCTGCATATTTAATAAAAAAGTACAAATTAATATCTTAAATTTTATTAAGGGTCCTGGTGGAATTGCGGTTGGTTTTATGCTTTTTTAACCGGGGTAATACGTTTATAATAATATTAATTTGGCCAGGTAAATGGATAATTTTTAAAATGAACATGTTAATAAATATAGCAAAATTAATAAAAAGCATATTATTTTATCCGGAATTAACGGTTTTTATAATGGTGGCCGCATAAAGGCCTTTAATGCCCGAGTAATTGGTAAGTATTACTAGCACCTTTTTACATTTATTAAAAAAAATAAACGGTTTCGTTCTTTTAAGTACCTATATTAAACAGGCAATTTTAAGCTTGATTAGTTAATACCGTAATTTGGTATTGTTAATTTGCTTATTTAAATACATAATAAATTAAATGGTTAATTTTTTAATAGTTTTAGCATAATTCCACGTATAATCCGGTGCAAATTAAAATAGGATAACGGAAAAACCAACCTTTTTAAAAGCGTTTAGCTATATAATTAGCAGCCGGTAGGGATTATAATAAAAAATAAATGCTGGTTGTAACAGGGCGTTTTATAAATTTTTAAATTTGGCCAGCTTTTTAGCGGTGGGCGTTTAACCGGTTTTATTGGTATAACCTTTGCGCTTATTACCGTTTTTTATATTGCCGCTTTTTTAACCCTGTTTATTAAAGGCGGTTTTATATGCTTGCAAATGCTTAATCCTTTTAGCGTATTTTAGGATTAAATGTTACAACCAGCTGGTAAACCCGATAAATTTTTTAAGTTAAGTTAAAATGCATAGGAATTTAAAGGCTCGGATTGCTTTTATTTGGCTTTTAGTAATGTATAACCCAAATGCATCCATTTTAAAGCTTAATAAAATAATTAATAAATAATAATAAAAAAACTTTTTAAATGCAATATTTATATTCTTATTTGCAAATAAGGTTAAAATAATTTTTAAATAATTAAAATGTTCCTTTTTTAAATTTAAAAAAATAATAATGTTATTAATAAATGCTTTAATAAAATGGGCGTATGGTTTTAGCAATTTATTTATAAATTGTTAAATGTACGCTAAAAATTTTTTAAAACCTATTAAAATCACCTTTAATTTTTTTAAATCTTGATGGAAGGTAATAATAAACTTTTTTTAATTCCTTTTTTATACGGGAAATTAATAAAAAAACGAGCTTGCGTTTATATAGGAAACCTAATGTTTGCCCCTGAAACAATTAATAATGTCGTTTTAAAACGGTATGGGATAAGCGTTAAAGATTGCATGCCAATTAAATGCGTGTAAATTAATAACTATTTTTATTTTACGGGCGCTTTTTAATAAAAAGCGGTAAATAATAAAGGCTGGGGCTGTAAAAGGCGTAGGTTTATTAATAAATTTAAAACGGTTTTCCTTATACAGCTTATTTAAGGTTTTATTTAAAACCTCCTTTTTGATTATTCTTATAGGAAATGGTTTTTATGCTAATTTTTTAAAAAGGGTGTTTTTAAGCAGCGGAATGCGCATATGCTTGCTTTTGTGCATTTAAATAATGCCTTTATAGTTTTAAATAAAGGGAAATTAGTTAATAATTTGTTATATTTTTTTAACCAGGCCTGGGAATTAAGCTTTAATTTTAATCCCCTTTTTAATTTCCATTTTATTGGCTTTTATATTGCGCCCTACTTCGAGCTTGCCGTAATGTATAAATCCTTTATAGGAATTAAACGGGTGCTTGTTTTTAATGGTTTAAAACGCTGCCAGTTAAATAGCCAAATTAATTTAAATAAATTTAAAATTTTACGCCTGGTTTTATGATGCGGGATAATGCAAAAGGTTATTGCGGTGCTAAAATGCGGATAAAATGCAGGAATGGGCGAGTGCGTGCCTAAAAGCGGGGTTTCGTTCGTGCCTGGCAATTTTTGCGAAAAGGTTAACCTTTTAATTAAATTAAAAAGCACATTTTGTGCTTTTTCCGGTTTTAAATAAATTATTTTATAAATAAGTAAAACTTGCAAATAATAAGTTAAATGCTTTTTTTATGGGATAATTTTACCCTATTTTATTTTTATGTTTAAAAAGTTGCGTTTACGTAAAAAGCTAATACAGGAATTTTAAAATAAAATAAAAGGACGTTTATAATAATTATAAAAAAGCACCTTGCGTTTTTTACCTATTAAATAAAAGGTAGACCCAGGCATTATGGGCACGAATTTAAAACTTTTTAATTTAAAAAGGAAAATTTGCCGAAATGAAATTGCATTATTGCAATTAATCGTAAGGGAATAACCATTTTATTAATTAATTTAACTGGCACTTTAACCGGAAATTCGCTTAAAATATTTATCCGTACCTTTAAACTTTTAAAGCAATAAAAATTAGCTTATTGCTTCGCGGGGTTAAAAACCGTTTAATGGGGAATAAAAAACTCGTTGCTTAAAAGGAATCCGGCACCTAGTTTAGCAACCTTTCATGTGCCAATAGTAATTTTAACGGTGTATAGCTGGCTATTTAAAGCTATACTTTATAAATGGAACGGAAAAATGGCTTAATTAAATGCTTTTTAAGTGCTAATGCCATTTAAAGTAATATTAACCGGCTTTTTTATTATATTAGCTATATGCTTAAACATTTTAATAATAATAGCCTGGCAGCTGGCATTTATATTAAAGCAGGCACGAAAAGCTTTACTTGATAAATTCCCTTAAATTTAAATAATTGTATATTAATAAAAGCTATTAACCTTTAATTGCATGCTATTTAATAACGGCAGGCCATGCAGGATAGGAAAATTTTATACGTGTTAAAAGGTGCTAATAATAAAAAAAAAGTTTATTTTCGCCGATATTTTCATGGTTTCCAGCTTATTAAAATGTCCGTATCCTAAATTGTGGCAAACGTTATTATCGTTTACGTAAAAGTTATTATTATTAGGATAGCGCCTTTTAATAAACGTTAAATCGCTTTTAATTTTATTTTCCTGGTTATTAGCGTTTTATTTGTTAAGCTAATCCTGGTTGGCCTTAAATTAATTAAGTTGCAAATAGGTTTAATTTAAAACGGGTTTATTACTGGGCTTAAAATTATCAATTAAGTGCATCCCGGGTGCGGCGTTAGCGGAACTATCCATGCTATAAATTATAAGCCTATTAAATTTATCGTTCTCGTTTTTATTAAAATTGGCATCCTATTCCTTTTTTAATTTTTCTTTAACCAAATAATTGTAAAATTCGTTTTTATTTTCTTTTTAATCGCTTTTAACGGCTGGAAAAAAATTAAACGCTTTTATGGCTAAACGGAAATTTTTAAACTCGTTATCCAGCAGGTTAAAAAATATTACTTTTCCTTTTAAAAGGAATTGGCTTGTTTTCAGGTCCTTTTATTTAAAAAAAATGCGGGTAACGTCCGTCCGGGTTTTGCGGATTACGGGGCTGAAACGGTTTCCATTTCCTGTCCTATCGGCCTGTTTTATTAGCGTTTTTAGCCTTGGGTGCGGCTTAAATGTTTTAATTAATAGCCTTTTTTTATTTTTAAAAGCCTGCTTTTAGCATTTATTAAAAGCCTGCTTTTTATTATAAGTGCAATAAATTTTTTAAGCTGTTTATAAGTTTTAATGTTATTTTTCCACATTTTTTAATGCTGTTAAAAGTATTAAAAGTAATTTGCCGGGTTAATTTAAAGCCCTGGGCGTATTATATTGCTTTTTAAACCATTATTAAAAGCATTATAAATGGATGAAATAATTTAATCGTTATTATGCTTAGCGATACGATTTAAACGAATTACCTTTTATTTTTATTGCATAATTTCGATTCCGGTAACGGCATTTTTTATAATATATTTTAACTTTTAAAACTTGTTAAAAGCAACCTTTTAGTTTATACCAAAAAATTTTTAAAATATATTAATATAACTTTAAAAAATTTAATTTTCGTTAAAAGCGGTTTAAAGGTAGGTTTTAACCGTATAATTTAAAATTAAAATGTGTCATTATTTAATTGGATTAAAAAAAATTAAATGCAGGTTACGTGCAAGGTTGCATTTAGTTTTATTATTTTATTAAAAGGTAATAATGTACCTTTAAATTAATTCGATATATTAATATATATTATAAAAAGTATAGCGTCCCTTTTTAACGTAGCTTTTAAATTTTGTTAAATTTTCCGTAATATATTCCGGCTGTTTAAATATTTCAATATAAACGGGTTTAAATTTTTGCTATCGGGGCTTGCTGTTTTATTTTTTAAAAAAAATTACCAAATTGGCAATTAAAATGTATCCGGGTGCGGGTTGGTTGCCCTTTGGATTTATCGGCAATTGGTGGCCTCCGTAGGAAGGGCTTGGCGGACCTCCTCCGGGCGGACCTTTTTCAGGTGATCCTCTTTCAGGGGGTTCTTTTCCAGGAGGTCCTGGCAAACGAGGCAGGCCTGGAATGGCCGGGGGGCCTTTTAACGGGCCTGGCGGTCCTGGCGGTAAAACTCGCTGGTTGCCCCAGTGTTACGACCACGCCACAGGGCCTGGAAAAAGGGTCAGGAGGGCTAGGAAGCGAAAGCCTAGCACGACGCCTTATACCCCGCTCCAGGGTGGCTGGGCGTCACGTGATTAGCTCCGCTTCCTGGTAATATGTTTAATATGTTCATATCAAATATATTAGGAAGCGCCATAATAATATGTTTAATATGCTTATATTAAATATGTCAAGATCCAAGCAGGGATAAGCATAAATATATAAAAGGGCCAGGCCTTTTAATTAAAATAGCTTTAATTAAAGCTCGGTATTAATTAATTTAAATTAATTTTAAAGCATTTTTTTAAGCAAGCAATTAAAATTATTATTTTACCAGACCCTTTTAAATTACGTGCAAGGCGATCTTGCTATTTAGCATTATTTAGTTACTACCCCTAGGTGCTTTATTTTAAAAATAAAGGGCCTATTTGCAACATTTTAACTAATCCTGTTTAGTATTTACCGGAGGTAAAGGAGCAGTAACGATATTTGTAAAAAAGAAACCCGTAATAAAGGGAGCGATTTTAAAAGGAAAGGCGCCCCCTGTGCTTTATAAATATAAAGGGATTATTTACGATTTTAACGATTCGAAGCAGGCGACTTTCGCTTTTAAAACTATAGCTACTAATTTAAAAATTATTACCTGATAATTTTAAAATATGCAGGCAGCTTTTAAAAAAGTGTTGTAAAATTTTAAAACGTTAACCTAGCAAATGAACAATATGCAGCTATTAAAGAAAATTGCGACCAAGGGCTTTAAAATGTCCCACCCGGTTAGGTTTAATAGTAAAAATAGCAAGCAATTTAAACCGTTTTTTACGAATTGCAAAGCTTATTTTGCTTTTTACGGCGCGAAGTTTAATATTAACATAAAAAAGGTGCTGTTTGCAGCTATCTTTATAAAAGGGAAAATAAAGCAGTGGTTCCACCCGAAACTTAAAAACGCTATAAGAAAAAAAGCCAGGGCCTTTAAAAACATTTGTTATATTTTTAACAGCTGGGAAAAATTTAAAACAAATATTGGCAACGTTTACAAACAGATAAAACGGATAAACTAAACCATAAAATAGTATTTACGTTATTACGTTAATTACAAACAAACGGATTGGGTATAATAGCTTTTAGTGGCACAATTCGCATATAACAATTTGGAACACGAGATTACAAAAGTTGTACCGTTTTACGCCAATTATAGGTTAATACCTACCATGTATAGGGAACCTAGGGCAGCGGAACAAGCCCCGGCAGCAGAATTGCACGTTAAAAAGCTTGTTCGATTGCATAAACACCTTCAGGGCGAGCTGGAAAAAGCCTGCTAATAAATGGCCAAACAAGCCAACAAACGAAAAATCAAGGGACCAACTTTTAAAAAGGGGGATAGCGTTTATCTTTTATACAAAAATATTATAACCCAACGATTTAGCAACAAATTGAACCATAAAAAATTCGAACCGTTTAAGATCAAGAAAGTAATTTTAACAGTAAATTATAAATTCCGGCTATTTTTAATTATAAAAATCTGTCCCGTTTTTTACGTTTCCCTGCTTAAGCTAGCACCGGCCGGTTTTAAAAACACGAAATTAATAAAAATCGATTTAAACCTGGAATAAAAAGTTAAAAAAATCCTTAATAACCGCAAGCATTACGGCAAATAACAGTATTTGGTTAAATGGGCAGGGTGTCACGGGACCAAGCCCGCACACCTGTATTTAACCAGCGATCCGCTGGCCCCCTACGGGGCCAACGGACTTTCTTCCTCGTGCAACAACAAATCTTCAACCTAGTACCAAGCTGCAATGCCGTGACAATTTGTTGCACCTTAACAAAAAAAACACGGAATTAGCGACAGCGTTCCGCCTTTTTCCCGACCCCGAAAAACGGCATTGCAGCAACCACGCCCCGAAAAACCAGTGTTTAATAAAAAGCCACCAACGCTACCATCACCCAACCCAGCATTAAATACCCAAGGTTACATTAACGTAACACCATTATAACAAATTAAACCCAGGATACCCTAAACTTAAACCATATTTTCGCTTTTTAATTGCTTAATAGGTATATCGCTTTCCAGTATTTATTAAGCAATAAGTGCAAAATTAATTTCGCGAACTTGCAACGTAATATAAATAATACCCAGTTTAACCTATCGATATGCCAGCTATACACATTTATGCAAGTATTAAACATTAACGCTGCCATTTTTTAAAATAATTTAATAACGTTTTAAATTTAAATAAGTAAAAATAACTTTAAAATTACCAGGTTAAAAGTAACGATAACCCAGCTTTAAAAAATAACCATGCGATTTAACGCGAAAAATAACCGGTTAATATAATAATTTGCGCAATAACGCGCCGTATTATCGCTTTTTAGCCTTAAACCCCCCACACCGCGCATTTTTACCCCGGGCATTTTAGCATCCCAGTCACCCCTGTCCCCATAAAGCGACGACGCGGCACTGCCAGCCCCTTATTACCCCGCCGGGATTCCGATAACGTCCCGCCCGGTAAGCGTTAAACCGTTTATCTTTTTTAACGCCCAAACGAACAACGCTTAACGTTAAAAGGAGTACGTTACGTGAAAATTACTGCTTAACATTAAATTTACCCTTAACGGCGCCTTTTACGGCATTTTAACGGCCCAAGTGCTATACGCAGCCCAGCGCTTTTTAAGAAATGCATATTAACACGTTTAAAATGCAATTAATTTAATAGCAATAAACCCATTAAACCTTTTCATTTAAACCAAAAACCTTTTTAATTACACCTTTTTATTTAACCTATTTAACCCGGTTTATTAAACCTAAAATATTAAGGCGGCGACCCGCCGGAATTTTAATACCTTGAGGTAAAAAAATACCAGGTTCGGCAATTTTATTAATTTATTCATCCGTTTGGCGGACATGGGCGAATACCCGGCAAACATGCGGGTTAAAGCCTTAAAAAGCAAGGTTAATAACGAGCTTTTTAAGGCCGTTATGCATTAAATTAATAAACCGGGACCTAAAGATTTTAATGGGTGGGTTAAATTGTACCGAAATTTATTTAATAACCTTGCAAACCACGCGCATAAAACGTAACAAGCCAGCGTTTTGCCACCGTTAAAATATACCAACCACCCATTAAACCCGGCCCTAGCCCTAAAAAATAACCCGATAAATTTTAATAAAATTATAATAAAAACACGCCCCTTTTTTACCAAAGCATAAAAAAAACACTGGCATGTTAATAACCTGTGCCTGTATTGCAAATAAACAGGTTATTACGCTTTTATATGCCCGGCAAGGCTTAAACGATAATAAAACGCCAGCGGGTAATAAATAAAAAACAAATAAATCCTGCAAATAATCGCGCGCGAAACCATTAAAAAATTTAAAAACAGCAGCAGCGGGAACAGGATAACATATATTTCCATTTTATAAAACCTAATATAACGTTTTCCTTTAATATTATGCTGCTTTTTTACGGGAATTAACCGGTATTTTATTAATTATTGGTTAATATAAAATGTTCCTTTTGGGCGTTTATTAATAATACATTCGCGTATACCCATAACCTGTTAAAATTTTAATTACCCGAATTAAAACCCTTTTAATTTATTAATAAAATGCTGGTAAAACGCATTATAAAATATATTAAAATAATACACACGTTTAATAATATTATAAAAATTTTAATTTTTTACTGCTAACCGTTAAAGGATTCGAATGTTATTTTAAAATTACCATGGCTTTAATATTATAACCCGGTAATTAATTAAACCGCGGAAATATTAAGCATAAACGGCATTACATTAGCAAAAACCGAGCAATTAATAACCACCAACGCGAAAATCCGCCTCCTGGGCGCATTTAACTTTTTAACCTTTTATAAATAAAAAAGCGTGCAGGTATAATTTATAACCTGGGAAAAATTCCTTGCAATTATAAAAGGAAATAACCTATTAAACTTTCGGTTATTTAATAACCTTGCCGAAAAAACGTTAATAATAATCCTTTAAAGCATTTTTTAAACGGAAAAGCTCCTTAAAAGCACAAGGTTAAAATTAAAAGTTTAAACCTTTAAAAATTAAATTAAAAAAGCGCCGCATTTGCGCCGGGTTTTTAATAAAAATATTTAAAAATACCTGGATAAAAAACCCCCCGCCACAATAAAGGAAATTTTAAAAAAACTTTCCCGAAAATTGCATAATTTTACCGAATGCTTTTTTTTATAAAACGTAAACACCCTCCCACCGCACAAGCCGTTTAACCATAAAATTAAACTGCTACCCGGTAAAATATTACCGTATTACCATAACCAAGCTATATTACAATAAAAGTTACGCGCAATAAAAAAATATTTAAACGAGCACTTAACGAAAGGTTTTATTTGCTTTAGCACATTACCAGCGGTAATTCCGATCCTTTTGGTTAAAAAACCGGGAAAAAGGATCCGAATTTATATAAATTACCGGGGCTTAAATAACGTTACGGTAAAAAATAAATACTTTATCCTATTAATCCGGGAAATATTTAAAGCGTTGGTAAAAGCGAAATGGTATATAAAAGTAAATATTACCGCGGCATTTAATCGTTTGCGTATCGCTCCTGGAAACGAATAAAAAACAGCATTTATTATTAAATTTGGGCTATTTAAATGCCGCGTTGCCAATTTTGAAATAATAAAAGCATTAAGCTCGTTTTAGCATTATATTAATCACGCCTTGGCAAATGCGTTAAATTAATACGCAACGGCCTATTTAAATAACGTTTTTATTTATAACGGAACCCGAGCAGAATACCGGCAGCACGTTAAAAAGGTTATTAAAAAATTTTCCAACGCTAAACTTATAATTAATATCCGAAAATGTAAATTTTACGTTAAAAAAATAAAATATTTAAGCTTTATCGTATTAACGTTAAAAATTAAAATGGATCCGGAAAAGGTTAAAGCAATTCGGTCCTGGCGGTAACCCATTAGTTTAAAAAAGCTTTAACGCTTTTTAAGTTTCGCTAACTTTTACAAGCGGTTTATCCGGGGCTTTTTAACTATAGCCCGCTTATTAATAATAATAATAAGCGCGGGCAACTAGCCAGGGCAATTTACGAATAAAACTTTAATAACGTTCCAACAGTTTCGCGACGCGTTTTTTTTAAAAACTACACTGGCATTTTATAACCTTGCATTAAAAATTATCGTTAAAACGAACGCGTTAAATTAAGCCATAAAGGGCGTTTTTTTTTAAATGAACGTTAAAAAAATCCGCCGCCTTGTTGCCTTTTTTCGGCCAAATATACCCCAGCGGAATGCAATTATAAAATTTATAACAAAAAGCTTTTAACCATTATTAAAGCTTTTAAAAAATAAAAACCCAAGCTATAAAATGCTAAATTACCAATAAAAATTTAAACGAATTATAAAAACTTGCAATATTTCGCTACCATTAAATTGTTTAATTAAAGGCAGGTTCGTTGGTTAAAATTCCTAAGCAATTTCCGGTTTCATATCGTTTATAAACGCGGAAAAACCGCCGTTATCCCGAACACTTCTTCCCAATTACCCGGCATAAAGCCAGTAAATATAAAAAATTTTAACGATTAAAAGGTGGCGCACCGCCAATAAACGTTATTCCCAATAAACCGATAAGCTTTTAACGGTATACCAGCAACCCTTTAAGCTTTTAATACATCGGAACATATTAACGTGTTAATAAACCGGGTATACGCCATTTTAAACTTGGCACAAACCATGCTTATCACTTTGCGGGACCCGTTAATACGCCAATTCCCCGTTTAAGTAAGGAAGCAAATAAAAATGGCAAAAGCTAATTACCAGGTAATTCGCAAGCGCATTTATTACAAAAATAAACTATTTATACCATTTAATAATGCTTTAAAGCTGTAAATCCTGCATAAAACGCATAGCTTTCCCTTAAATAAATACCCGAAACGCAGCAAAACATAAAACTTTTTATAGCGAACGTATTTTTAGCCGAAATTATTACGGGACGTTAACGTATTTGTCCAGGGGTGCCATTTATGCAAAATGGTTAAAATGGGGAAAAAATCCCCGGCGGGCCTGCTGGAACCTTTACTTATACTTTTCCGCCCCTGGGCGGATATATTTATCGATTACATGGGCCTTTTTCCACCATGCAAGCGTTAAAACGTTATTTACCATTATATTATAATAATAACGGACAGGTTAATAAAAATACGCCATTATATCCTAATAGTAAAAATTAATACAGGATGCCTAGCTAATGCCTTCCTTTTGCAAATGTATCGCTTGCATGGCACACCCGAAACCATTATTTTAAATAGGGGCCAGCAATTTATATTCACTTTTTAAAAAAAGTTAAGCCGTAAATTCGGTATCACGCTTAAGCACTCGTTAACGTTCCACCCGGAATTTAACGGCCAAATAAAAATCCTAAACGCTTATATAAAACAATACCTTCGGATATTTTGCTTTTTTTATTAAAACGATTGGGCAAATTAATTACTATTAACGAAATTTGCCAGTAATAATCACGTGTTAAAAATAACCGGCGTATTCCCGTTTTTTATAAATTATAAATAAAACCCACATATAAAAACGGAACCAAAATAAAACCAATTACCCGTTAATACGCCAGCGAAATAAAAGGAATTATACAACGTAACCACGGTAATTAACAAGGTGCAAAAAATATAAAACCACGTAAAAGCCGTAACAAAAGCTAGTAAAAAAAAATATAAAAAAGCAGCAAATCGCCACCGAGCCAACGCCGAAACTTTTAAAAAAAAAACCTTGTTTAAGTTAGCATAAAAAACATAAATACGTCCAGGCCAACAAATAAGCTTAGCGAAAAATAAATAGGCCCTTTTTTAATTACAAGGGTATATTTCAAGGCTTTAACCGTTAAATTGCCAAAATAATATAACCTTTTCCCTATTTTTTACACGTTTTTAATTTAAAAAAAAACCCGGGCCTACCTGGACAAAAGGTAATAAATAAAAACCATAACAAGCGAGCCGCCGGCGCAATTTTGGTAAAAAACGCAAACAATCCCAACGAAAAGCCAATAAAAAAATAGCATTTTAATAGCATTTTAAATTCCAAAAAGGCGAACGATAAGCTGCAATACAAAATAAAATGGCTAGCCCTTTACAGGTTAACGTGGCAGCCGATTACCGACCTAAAAGGGGCGAATTAAACAATAAAAAATTTTCACGCCAAATACCCCAGCAAACCGGGCCCGCTGGAATAGTGGCACAACCCAGGCGAAACACCGGCACAGGATCCGGGCACCGCCAGCTTTGCATAACGGGTGAAAAAGGAACCCGCAGCATAACGCCGGCCAAAGGGCAGGCCTAAAAAAAGTTAAAGGTAAAACCCCAACCTGTAACAACCATGGCACGAAGCAAGGGGAACAAAAAAAAGCAAAAGGGCGGCAAAAAACCCATTAACTATATGGTTAAAACTAATTACTTATAAACCATTTTAAAAAAGGGGCCGCACGCCGGCAACCCCCCGGGGAACTTAAAACATATAAAAGGCATAAAACCGGCGAAACGCCGGGAAATAACCGTTATAAAACTAAACGGTAACAATGGTAAAATGGGACCGGAAACGCGGCACCAGCCGCCGCTGGCGCCGCTAATTTATCTCGGCCCGGTGCTAAACGTTGTTCTGGGCCTTTTAATCCCCCTTAACCGCGTCGTGTTCCTGGCAATACACCGTTTCCTAACGGACGGTAAGCTCGGCCACTTGCAGCTTATATATAACGATAAACTGGTTTTTAAAAACGGCCTTGCCGGCAATTTAAACGTTATAACCTAAATTATTAGCGCGAAAGCGCAGCTGTAAAAAAAAAAGTTAAAATAAAATCAACAGGGAAACGATAAAATAATAACGCACTAGGTTTAAAGCATCCCACTGCTCGAGGTCCATGCGCCGGCGGCGCGGGGTTAAATTTTAACGGTAAATGGCCAGGGCCGCCCGCCGCAAAAAAATAACGGCATTAAAAGCTTAAACCTAAAAGAACAGGTTAACGGCGGGATAAAACGGCGGAAAATTTACGTTGCAATGCTTTAAAGCACCGGTTTAGCAATAGGCACTGCAAGTGCGCGTTTTAATATTAACAAAAATGTTAATAAATTTAACAACGGCTTAAGCCATAGCAACATAAACGGGAATCACAAAAACACAATAATTTTCAAGGCTATCCTTTACCGGCGTTTTAACGGGCATAAACTGGTAGCCCTTATTAATAAATAAATTATAATTAACGATTTAAAAAATTTTAAAAGCTTTAATAAATTTAACGAAATTATAAAAATCGCCCTCCATTAAAACGACAGCTTAAGCAACGAAACGTTAACGAACAGCGAACCATAAAATAATAAGCGAAACTTTAATAAACCACCAGCGCAACTTACTTTTTTACATAACTTATACTTAATAAAGCACTGGTTATAATTAATAAAAATGCCGGTGCGATTACAACCGCCCATGCAAGAATAAATAAAAGCCATGTCCTAGTAAAAATTAAAAGCGCCGGCACCGGCGGGGCGCGCAAAGGCGCGGTTGTACTTAAAAATATAAATACGTAAATAACACATACACGATAAGCGCGTAAGGGATTTCTTTTAAATAAAACCGGAAATGCTTTAAATAAAAGCTATCGTGACATTACCAATAATAAAAAAATTAAAAAGGGTTTAAACGGGATAATAAAACGTTAACAAGGCGAAAAAAGCGTTTAAATAAAAAAAAAACAAAAAAACTTATAAACGATAACCAGGAAATAAACAAAAATAAAATAAAATATCGAAACGCAAGCAATAATAAAAGCGCGCGTTATAAAAAACGAAACGAAAGGGTTTATTAACGATGCCGCGATTAAAAAAATGGGAAAGGAAAGAAAAACGCGGGAACCCGAAAAAAAAAATAAAAAAAAGCAGGATAAAAAAGGGCGATAAAAGCGGAAAGGGCTAAAAGGGAAAAAGCAAAGCAGCAATTTTTTAATTAAAAAGGAACATTTAATTGCTAACTTTTACACGCCATAACGTTATATAATTGGTAACGCGATGCTAAAAATATAATACCACGTAATAACCCACGCGAAACAAGCGATAGCACGGCATTAATTGGCAATTGGAGGACCAATTGCGGTTTTAATAGGGGGTACTGTCACGGGACCAAGCCCGCACACCTGTATTTAGCCAGCGATCCGTTGGCCCTTTACGGGGCCAACGGACTTTCTTCCTCGTGCAATAACAAATTTTTAACCTAGTACCAAGCTGCAGTGCCGTGATACAGGGTATAACTATAAAAGCAATTTATAGGAATTGGTAACGAATTTTAAAAATTGTTAGGAACTTTTATAAAAGTACTAATAAAAAAAGCTGTAAAAACGGTTAGCAGCCACAGCATAAAAAAAGGAAAAGGGAACGTAAAGGGCCATACCAGCGGGTATAAATTTTTACGCTTTTAAATTATATTGGGATTTAAATCCAGGATTTTGGCAGAAAAACCGAAATAGTACCTATCGTATCATGCGATTTAAAAGTGTTGGAAGTTTTAGCACATACCCGGTTAAAAAGGGGCCAGCACGTTAGCGTCATTCCAACCCGGTGTTAAAAAAAACCAATTAAAAACGGGAAGGTTAAAAGGCGGTAAAAAAGCTGGCAAAGCATTCCGCGCAGCTTTTTCCCGTTTAACCCGTTTAAGCTTTTTCACGAAATTAATACCGCGTTAAAATGCACGGGCAAGCTTTTTATGCTATTGCTTTTTTTATTTATAAAAACGTTCAATTTTTACGTTTATTGCGCAACGCTTTTTTTTAGCGGCTTTAAGCTTCTTTTTTACGCGGGCTTGGTGTTTATTGTAAGATAAAAGGTGCTTAAAAAAAGGGCTTAAAACGTTGCAATGCGACCGACCAAGCCGAACGCAACGCTTGCAATGAAAAAGATCGACCAATAAAACGTTGTATTATTAAAAGCCGTTGGTTTTACAATAAAAACAAAAAGGTATGGAAACAAGCAATGCTAAAATAGCGGTAAAAACGTGGCCCCGACGCATAATAAACGCTGCTAGCTTTTATTTTTAAACCCGACCAAATATCGTGTTAAATTTAAAAAAAGGTAAAAAAGGAGGAACATTTATAAAAATTAAAGGGATTTGATTTAAAAAGGGGAGATTTAATGTTATAATCACGCTATAATGCTTAAAGGAAGGGTTAAAAGGGCTAAAAAGCGAAAGCCTAGCACAACGCCTTATATCCTGCTTCAGGGTGGCTAGGCGTCACATGATCAGCCCTGCTTTCTGGTAATATATTTAATATGTTCATATTAAACATATTAAAAAGCGCTATAATAATATATTTAATATGCTTATATTAAATATATTAAGATTTAAGCAGGAATAAGCATAAATATATAAAAGGGCCAGGCTTTTTAATTAAAATAGCTTTAATTAAGGCTCGGTATTAATTAATTTAAATTAGCTCCAAGGTATTTCCTTAGGCAAGCAATTAAAACCACTGTTTTATCAAACCCTCCCAAATCACGTGCGAGGCGACCTTGCTACCCAGCACTGCTTAATTACCACCCTTAGGTGCTTTACCCTAGAAATAAGGGGCCTGTTTGCAACACCCAGCCTGGGTAACGCATAAGGAAAGGGTCGCGTTAAAACGGCACGAAATCCCCTTAATTATTGTTATTATCGCTTCCTTTATCGTCGTTAAAAAGCTATTTAACGGTTATAGCCATCCTTTAACCGGGCGCAAGTGGTATTTAAATGCGTGGCGCATATGCTACGAAATTAAATACCTTTTAATCCCCTCGGTTTATTTCCGGCATAAAACCTAACTGGTACAGCTGTTTTAAAATAAAATTATTATAGGATTTAGCTTAACCCGTAACCGGTGCTAGCTGTTAGGCTGGTTAAGCTAATACGGCTTTAAATAACGGGATTAAAAATAACGGAACCATTTAATACGGTTAAATAAAAGGTAAATGCGCTTGCTTTTAATAATTAAAAATTTTTTAATAGGATTTTAAAAAAGCAACATATCGTTAAATTAATTTCCAAAATTACCATTAGGGCTTAACTTTAAATAAAAATTTTTATCGCTTTTACCGCCGCGTGTTCGGGGTTAAGCTGCTAATATTTTACCTTTTTTATAGCTTAAACGATTCGTTATTTGGTACGAATGGGCATTACATAATTTAATTCGGGTAAATTTTAAGCTTTAATTTAATTTTATACATATAAAACACGTAACGATTAAGTTCCGGCCTTTTTTATCACGCGCGCGAAATGGTTAAAATTATTAATTTTTAAAGGAAATTATCCGGCTTAAACGTAGCGTAAGCATATTTCCGTCGGCTTCCGTTGGGTCCGGAAAGTTTTAAGGTAAAAGCTAATAGCCTTTTCCTTTTAAAGGTAAAAGTTTATGCTATTATATTATTTTTTAACGGTAAAAAACCGTAAATGGCATTATATTTAGCTTATTATAATAATTATAATCGGTTAAAAAAATTTAACGTTTATTTATAAAACGTTTCGCGCATTTAGTCCGGGTTTTATAATTAATTATTATAAATGGTTTTTTTATACCGTTTAATATATTGGTTTTAAATGCGAATTGTTATATTTTAATAACTAAATACTTTTTAAATATAATCGTTATTATAAAATAGCTTTCCGTTTTTACGAAAGCGTTTTAAAATAGCTTAATTTAAAATTTTTATTTCCGTTTTGTTAAACGGGAAAAATTTCGCAGGTTAATTATTAATATAGCGGGCAATTAGCAGTATAACATTGGGATTTAACGGTTTAAAAATAGCGGATAATTTAATAGCTTTTTTAACTGGCATGCTTAAAAAGCATAATAATAAATCCTTTAAAAATTCGGCGGCGGCAGCACTTTTAGCTTAAATAAAAAGGCTTGTATAAGCTTTAATAAACGTGCTGCTTATCGTGTAAATAAAATAAAAAACGGATACCATTTAATAAATAATAAATAACGCGTTAAATACCACTTAATAAATAATAAATAACGCGTTAAGGAAAATTTTTTATTACCTTGGGTAAAATGTAATTAAAATGCGATAACTCCTTTTATTAAAAGGTAATCAGGAAAAATTGCTATTATTTATTACGTTTAAATTTATAATATAATTAGGTAAATGCTACGTTTAAATAAAACGGAACGGGTAATAAACGGTTAATTATTAAATAATGGGTAGGTTAAGTATAATTTAATATATTTTTAATATTTTTCCTTTTTTATTTAATAAAAAAAAAGGGTAATTTATTTTTATATATATATAACGGCTTTTAAAGTTTAAAACGAACAGGGCTAATTGCGCCTTTTTAAAAGGGGAGGGATTGCGCCACGTGTGGCGGATGGAGCGCCTTAATCGTGCATTAATAGGGCACGTGGGGCGCACTCCGTCCGCATTCTGGTTGCACTTCCTGCGCACGTCCCCGCCCGATAAGGCAGGCTTATCGGCGGGCCCCACTGCCAGTGGGGCTGGGGCCTAATAATGGATTATAATTCCATCAATATTCGCGGCGGCTATGCCGGACGTTGCCGTTACCGGGAGGCGACGGCATTGTGCCGTACGGGCGAATAACCCAATAACGGCGGCGATAACGCGACTTTCCGGTGCCGCCTTCACCCCCGATAAACAGGCAAAGCTGGCGGGTACCGCTCTCGTCGCGACCCAGTCGGTCGAGCTGGCAACAGATCAGCCGGGAGGCAATGCTCTGTCTTCGGTTAAGCGTTAACTCGGTTACTTGCCTTCCGACTTCACAAACGGCCGAGGCGGATTTCTATCGACGGCTTAATCTCCCGGGGCGTGGCTATACAATCCGCGTCTATAACAGGGTCGTCCTGCTGGCCGGGGCTGCCATCCCCGCTGTGCGCTATGGCGCCGTGGGTGGCCAGCCCATCGCCTAACCCGCTTTGCATTCCTTGTATCGCCTTTTCCCGCTCGCGGGACAAACTTGTTTACTAGGCCTTGATAAATCTTATCTGCTCCTGCCTTCCGCTTACAAAATTATCGCCCCTAGGGTGCCAACGGTCCTTATCTCGGTTTCAAGAAGAACTGTGCTATGGAGATCCTACGCCGAGCCTAAAGCAGCCTTTTAAAACCGGTACATTTGCCCTACCACCGTAAAAACCCCTTTCGAACCCGCTGTGATCTTCCTCGCAAATGTCACGTTTCTTAATACGTTTATTAAACGTGTCGCCGTCCCGACGCTATCCAACCAGTACTTTAGGCTTTATACGTTATCACTTACGGGATTGCCCCATTCGGCTGCGTCAACGATGGGGTCGCTCCCACCGGATAGCACCGCCCATTGCCTGCCATCCTGCGACACATCCTCGGCTAATCGCCGCAGCAGCTGGATATTATCCGTTAGCTATAAGATACGCTTAGAAATACACGTCCTCTGCCTGTCCCAAATCTCGTTTATCTCGCCGGATGTTTCGGACAGGAAGGCCTGCCACGGAACGAAAAGGGCAAGATGTTGCACTGCTGCTCTAAAGCCAGTAACGCCCTTCGTCAGCTCTCGGCTCTCCGATTTATACTCTTTTCGCGACATCATTCTTCTGGGCTTACCTGTTTTGCCGATACTCACAAAGAGTTTCGCTGTCACGTCCATTGCCATAGCACTAACATTAGCTAGCCAAAATGATTGCCAAACACCCAGTGGCCTTGGTTTCTTTTTTCCCCTCTGCCGTGCTATCATTGGTCACCGAATGCAACCAGAAACAACACTACAAATTCCGTACTTTTATTACCAAACTCCGATGTCTCCGACTCGGAAGCACGCCCGAAGCCACCACGTTGCAACGAACGTCCATTAACGCCTTTAAAAACCGGCAGTATATTGCGTTATCGTACACCTGGGGCTGCTCGACGCACGAAAACCGCGACGATGAACGCTACCATGTCCAGGATTGGGATTCCCCCTCCACTTTCCCGCCCTCGTCGGTCCGGAACTGCGTGTTCAACCGCGCCCTTCACTATATGCGCCACTTTAACGTTAAGCTGCTCTGGATTGATGCGCACTGCATTTGCCAAAATACGTGCCCAGCAGGCCCCAGCGGGCCCTGCTCCCCCAGCCACCCCATTTGCGTTTAAAGGCGCGACGCCCTGCAGGTTATGGACCTCGTTTACCAGCTTAGCAAACACCCTGTTGCGCTATTGGGTCGGCCGATAAACGACGCCTCCGAGCTGCGCCTTTTTTACCGCGTCCTGTCAGGGGACCTTATTAATAATAAAGGAAGCAACGGTTCCGCACCTCGGCTTTCGCAAACGGTTTCGATCTCCTACGTAAGCATGGCTTTATTGCTGCTCCATAAAATCACGCAAAATAACTGGTGGACGCGCGCGTGAACGTTCTAGAAAAACTACCGCGGCGGAATGGAAATGCAGCTCCTTATCCGCCACTCCTTATCGCTAAAATGCTTAAAGCTCCAGCTTGAAGCGAGGAGGGGTAGTAATGTGTTGGGCGCCATACCAGGCGAGCTGCTCGTAAAATCCGTCACCTTTTTTAAGCAGGCCACGCTGCTGTGCCAGGCTCTCCGCGGGATAGCGGGGTATTTGGCAGTAGCAAATTAAATGCAACAAATTAAAAACATGAAACGGGCGGCCGGGAGATACCAGCTTTTACTCTTTAAATTAAGCTTTATAACCCCAAGGGTGCTCGCTAACGTTAAGTTCCGCAAGCTGTTACAACCGTGGAACCGTTTTGCTATTGTTGCCAACTGTTGCCGGTACCCGATCCGGCTAAACAAAAAGGCTTTTAATTAGCAGGGCCATAATCTTAGCTTGTCGCTGCTGGCCATATGCCTTTTTAACGGCGAAATTTTTAATAACGGCGATAATAACGACGCCGCCATATCGGTAAATAGGTTAACGGCCTCGGGGTTTTTAAAAAAGCTTATACTTAAAAAATTCCAGGCACCCGAGAACGAGCACCAACATTTTACGTTTAATAAGGGCTGCTGTTTAATTAATGTGAAGCTAATGGCGAGCGGCGTTGCGGCCTGGGGTTACTTGTGGGAGCTAGGGCCCACCATTAATACTGCGAATTTTTAATGGAAGCTGCCGTTTATTAACGATCCTAACGGTTTTATGGAGCTGGAAGACCGGAAGCTTTTGCTATAGCTGGTGCTCCACCTACAGGACTCCGGCCATTGCGAGCTTGCCAACCACCTAAACGAGTACCTCGAGAGGGACAGTCGCGCATCTCGCGCCGGGGATAAACCCTAGACCTTTACCGAGGAGCATCTTTTAACCATGGCCGAGGAGTTGGCAGCAGCGATCCACGCGCGCCGGAAGCTTAGGCTTGGGAGAATTTGGTGCCCGGGTCGCCGCGTCGCGATTACTCCGCTATTTTTTATCATGCCAGATCGAAGCCAGAGTATCCCGGCCGCCGTTACCACCGCGCCGCTGGTATTCCTCCCGGCAATCATTGTGATGGGCCACAACTGGAAGTTCGTGGCCACAACGCGCGAAAGCGACGACGGCCGGACGGTGCTATGGATTAAATGCGCCATTAGCAATACTAGCACCGTGCTTGGCATTTGTAGGATTATTTGGTACGTGCGCCGGCTGGCGCGGTACATTACTGAAAGGTATTGGTCGTGGTACGCTAAAAACATATTGGGCTTGCGTTTTAGTGCTGGGAAAAAGGATTAATAAGTAGCTGGGTAAGATACCGGACGTATTATTTTTTCCATATTTCGTTTAAAAGCCTTTTCGTTGGAAAAAATCCCAACCTTGCCATTTAGCAGCGCATTCGCTTTTTATCCCGCGCTTGCTATCGTTACGACATTTTAACGTGCCTTAGGCCTTTTCCCCCGCCCTATCCCCGCCGTTGCCAACTTTTCACGCCGCTTTCCACCAATGCCATAGCCCGCCTTAATAATCCTAAATTTTGCGTTTAAGCATTTTAATTCATAATTAATAACGTAACCGAAACGACTAGCCCGGTCCGTGCAAATACAAGCTTGTGGCGGCGGCGTTGGGCCCGGTTTAAAAAGGAAATCACCCACCCGGATCCGCATCGCCCACGCCGGAACTATACTTTGGCGGCGGAAACGGCCCGCGCGGTAAAAATGGCCAGGAAAAGGCGAATATAAACCAAAAAACGACGGGAATGAAACAAATAAATACGCATAAAAACCAAATCAACCAGTTGTACAATAAAGCTAGCATTGCTTACAATATACGGCAAACCAAGTTCGAAAATAAACCAAACGCGAGCAAAAAGCCCGGCCAAGCCAGCCATGATAATCCGCCTCGCCGCATATATTTCGCCGTAACAGCCCAGCAACCGCCAGCCGCGCGTTACCCAGGTCCCGCAACGGCACCGCGTATAACGCCAGCGCTTCCGGGTAAAGCCAACCCAGCGTCGAAAGCGGAAAAACGGAGTTCGCCGGCGGTGGCCCAACCCGCGCCCGGAGCTGGCCCATGGCGATAGCAAAAAAGGGCGCCAGCAACGCAAACCAAAAATGCAGCGCGCTGCGCCAAGCATCCCACGTTAAGCTCCGAGCGGGGTAAGCGGCGGTACTGGACGTGCCGTTGAAAAATGGCACGGCTTTACAACCTTTTAGCCCGGTATATTTTGTTATTAACCGGCCTGCTTCCGGCTTTATAAAGAAATGTTCCCCAGCATGCTTTAAAGGGATAAGATAAGAACCGCTGGTTTAAAAACAATTCCTATAGGCCGCGCGGCGCGGCAACCATTGGCAACTATGCATCCAAGCCGGACACTTTATCATCCTTGGTAAAAGTAATAACTAGTAGTAGTAGTAGAGGGGTGGCAAATGAAAAGGGCAACAAAGGGAAATCGAAACATCATTTACGCCTGGCTGTCGCTGCCAGTCCTGGAGGAGCTGCGAAAAGTGCGGAGCTTTTCGAGCTCGTTCTTCTTTATAACTTGCCTGCAAAGGAGAATGGGGTTAGCTGTTATTCGAAGCTGATCATGCATAGATATGTGGGTAACGAAGGGAAAAAACTCACATCCTGCCACGGTCCTGCGTCGGCCGGACAAAGAAAAAGCCCTTTTTAGCCTTTTTTTTCGCCTCCTTCCGCGATTTGGACGCCTTCGAGATCTTCATCTTAAGCGCCGTTATATGCGCCGACATGCGCTGCACTTCCTCCATGGCCGCCTGCTGCGCCGCTTGGGCCTCGGCTGTTTGCTGCTTGGCCAGCGCGAGCTTGGTCGCCAGCGCCGCCGCCTGGGCCGCCGCCTCGTCGGGCAGCTCGGGGATTTTTTTGGCCTCGGCCTCCAGGTCCGCTTTTTCGGTAGCCAGGGCCGCTATTTTGCTGTCCGCTTCGGCCGCCTTGCTGTCCACCTCAGCCTGGAGCGCATTGGCCTTCTCGGACAGCTCGTCTTTTTCCTTGCCAAGGCTCGCGACGGCGGCGGTGTAGTCCTCGGGCGTTTTGTCCTGCAGGTCCTCCTGGGAACCAGAGTCGGTAAGGAGAGCTGACTGGGCAACCGACGCGGACCCGATCGATCCTAAGTTGGGAGTCCCCGCGTTGCTGTCATCGTCAGCCTGTCTCGGTATCGTGAAAATGGCAAGTTGCTCGTGGTGAGCTGCCACATGCCTCCTGAATCGACTGGCAGAGACGGCGGTGTCGCCGACTCGGTTCTCCGCACGTTTCCCTTTCGGATCTTACCTTTCCTGTAGCTTTAAAGCCCAGCCATCACAAAAAGGGCAGTCCTGGGCGGTGAAGCGGGTGATAAGCTCCCGACCCGAATTTAGAAGCTTTTGCATATGGCCCTCAGGAAAATGCCCGTATGTGAAATTAACATGGTTTTTAAGCTGGGCTTTAAAAAGTGAGTCGGGCAATAAATAAAGCCTGCACGTGTACCATGTGCGGTAAGTGCGGAGTTCATGCTTAAACCAAGCGTTGCGGTTACCAAACATGCTGTCGCAGCCGGCGGTGCAGGTGTAGGCCTTCAGGTCGCGATAGGCGTGCATTTGCCAAGCCGTTTCCTGGTGGAAGGTTTGGAACGTGCAGCATAAGGGACATTTAAATGGGCCGCCATCTGGAAACAGAGTGGCCAGTTGAGGGAAGGAGAGGACCCGGTTCTCGCCGCTCACTGCTGAGGCGGAAATTAAGGAGAAAACGTCCTCTTCTATCCCATCGGGATTTAGCTGAGCAAACGTGGTTGCCTTGCTGGAAAGGAGTTCTGTCCAAGCAGGGCGGGATTTAATAACTTCGACCTTTTTTAACTTATCGCGCTTAACAGCCAAACGAAAACATGGTCACGAAAGTATTTAAAAAATTGTCGTTTTTTTGCGTTCGCACGCCCAAAAAGCGTGCGGAGGTCCTCGGGAAGCTTGGGGTGCTTTTTTCGGAAATGGTTGATATCGATAATATTAATAAAGTGGTGTTTGAGGCTTGGAGCGCGTGCTTAAACCGATTGGAGGGCCAGCGTTGCGGATAATAACGGCGATCCTGAAGAGAGATCGGAGGTATTTGAAGATGCAGTTAAAAAGAGAACGGCCCTCGTCAAAGTCGTCTGGAGTTTTTCAAGGTCTCTGTTGGGATGCCAGGCTTAGGAACTTGAATGGTTTGCTGCAAGCCGCATGGAACACCTTCGACTGGCTGCACACGATGACTTTATGGACCGGAAACCTCTTAAAGCCACAGACCAACACGAAATCGGTAATTCGTTCCTTTCACGGGCCCTAGCGGTGTTAGCTGTCACACGGAGGTGACCGTTGGGAATAGCCTTATCAGGGGCCTGGCTCGTGCGCCTGCATGAAATAGGCATCGACCCCGCGGGGCCAGTCCTTCATGTGGGGCTGCCAATCGGGCTAGCGGCGGTGTCAAGAGAGGCCGGGCCTCTGGCACGAACCACCCTCCCCCGCCTATTTAGTCCTGGCCACTTTTGAAGATCCCCTTAGCAGATTCTGGCTCCTTAAGGGCCTGATCGGCAGCAACGATCGTTACCGCAACGATCGTTGCGAGGTACAAAAAATGCTGCAGGGGGGGTTCAAAGTACCTGTAGGGGTCCCCCAGTCAGCCGTCATCCGCCAAAGAACAGGGGCTATGACAGAAGGTGGGGTTTTCAACCGAGTTTCGCTGCCTTTTTAAAGATCGCGGGTGATATATGCGGTATACGAGTAGCCACGGGCGTGAATAGCTTCTTTTAAAAGGCGAGGTTTGTACTTTTCGAGTAGCCTCGCCTGGCATTGATCCTTTTCCGGGTGAATTTGCACCAAATAAAAAATTGAAACAATAATTACAATTACCGCCACGGTACGTATATACTTGTTATCGTCATTTTTTATCGCGGGCGTTGTTATTATTACGAATAGCTTCCTTTTTATTAATAAATTTACAGTAAGGACGAACCTTTGTAGCACACCCGCGCCGCCGTTCCATCGCACCATTGTTACGGCAACGCCCATTTTTAAATCGTTACGGCAACGACGCAAAAACAGGGTTATGAGCGAGTTTTGCTTGGCAATTAGTACAGATTTGGCTTAGTTTTGGCCTAAAACAACTCCCTGCAAGCTGGGTACTTCCTTTTAACCCCTGTTTATTGTTGCGGACAGACAGGCCCTGACTTGGGTGCGGATCCCTTATTAAAAAAGGCAAGGTGCGTTTAAATAAATAAAAATACCCCTGTCTTTTTATGCTCGTAACGATCGTTGCGGTAACGATCGTTGCCGCCAATCAGGCCTTAAGGGCTTGATTGGCGGCACCGTGTTACGACCAGCCACAGGGCCGGCAGGAAGGGTCAGGAGGGCGGGGTGCAAAAGCTCCGCATTACGCCTTATACCCCGCTGCCGGGTAGCTGGGGAGGTGGGCACACGGGCCAGCGATCGGTGGGATATATCGGATTTAAACATATTAATATAATCATTGTCGATATGGCTAATCGCAGT
The DNA here is from genome assembly GCA_003049425.1 of Magnaporthiopsis incrustans. Lineage (NCBI taxonomy): Eukaryota > Fungi > Ascomycota > Sordariomycetes > Magnaporthales > Magnaporthaceae > Magnaporthiopsis > Magnaporthiopsis incrustans. The sequence continues at coordinate 39,033 of PYSR01000178.1, forward strand.
GATCGGGACATATTATAATAATCGGACCAATTATTAACCGATCGTGCGCCAACGCCGGTATATAAGGAGGTTTAACCTTTTGGTTAAAATAATTTTAATTGGTGCTTGGCATTAATTAATTTAAATTAGCTTTAAGGCATTTCCTTGGGCAAGCAATTAAAATTACTGTTTTATTAAACCCTTTTAAACCACGTGCAAGGCAACCTTGCTACCAGCATTGCTCCGTTACCGCCCTTAAATGCCTTATTTTAAAAGCAAAAGGCCTGTTTGCAACATTTTAATTAATCCTGTTCAGTATTTACCGAAAGTAAAGGAGCAGTAACGATAGCTTTAGCGAAAAAACCCGAGACAAAAGAGGCGGTTTTAAAAGGAGAAGCGCCCCCTGTTTTGTACAAGTATAAGGGCATTAGTTATAATTTTAACGATTTGAAACAAGCAACCTTTGCGTTTAAAATTATAGCCGTTAATTTGGGAGCTGTTAATTATTAACTCCAGGATATATAATTAATTTTTAAGGAAGTATTACAGAATTTTAAAAAATTAACCCAGCAAATAAACGATTTATAATTTTCGGAAAAAGTTGCGATTAAAAGCTTTAAAATGCCCTATTTAACCCGGTTTAACGGTAAAAATAGCAAGCTTTTCGAGCCATTTTTAACGGATTGTAAGGTTTATTTCGCTTTTTATACCAAGGATTTTAATACCGACGCAAAAAAAGTATTATTTACAGCCACCTTTATAAAAGGTAAAATGAAGCAATGGTTCCATTTAAAGCTTAAAAATGCGATAAAAAAGGAGGCTTATGCTTTTAACGATACCCACCGCGTGTTTAACAGCTGGGAAAAATTTAAAATAAATATTAATAATATTTACGAATAAATAAACGAATAAAGGGTGGTTACAAGGAATTTTAATAATTTAGTTTAAAAAAAGGCATACGCACTTTTTACGGTAAATTATAAACGTATTACCTTGGTTTTTAATATAACCGAAAAAATTAAAATTTATACCTATTATACCAAGTTAAAGCTTAAGGTAAAAAATAAATTTGTTAAAATAAAATGGCCTTAAAGCTAAACCCAGTACAAGGACCTGGCAATTAAAATTAGCAATTAACTTTAAAAACGACAGTTTAAAAAAAGATAAAATAAAACCAGCAATTTAAAAAAGGGAAAATTCGATAAAAGGAACGAACTTAAAGTTAAAAAAAAAAATCGCAGTGCGGGAGCCGCCCATTAATAAAAAAAAAAAAAAAGGGTCCGCTGGGGGAACGTTAAAAACGGAAAATGTTTCCGGTATAGCAACCCGGGATATATTAAAAAAAATTATCCCTAAAAGGATAAATAAGCAGCCATGGCAGGTATAAAAGGCACGGAAAAGGTTCAGGAATAAATTTTATGCCCTGGGGTTAATTATAATTGGATAGCTTATTTTAATAATAAATATTACATTTATAAATTTGATAAAAAAGGATCGGAATGGTGCTCCCGATTTAAAAGGCGCCGTTAGCGAGATCGGATTATCGTTATAACTAATATTTAGCATAACCCGGAAAGCGAACCGGATATTAAAAATAGCCCTATAACGTTTGGTGGAAAAATTTGGTAACGGTTTTAATAAAAAAACCCTTAAAAAATAAAGGAACAAATGGAAATAACCGTAACGGCCGCCTTACGAAGCGAATAAAAAGGCTTTATCCAGTGCTTTACAAGTTTAACGGCTATGTAAAAAATGGTAAACCTAGGCGAAATGCCGGGAACTTAAACAGGAAAGGATAACGAAATTGGCAATTTTAACACCAAGGCGTAAAGGGAGGTAAAAAAATTAAATTAACAACTTTTTAATTAAACCCATATGGCACGGGCTATAAAAAGGAAGGCATTGGCGCTTTATTAATGGACCGCGAGTAAATTAAAAGCCGATTATATCGCTTTTAACCCTTTAATGGGAATTAAAAATTACATTTTTTTAAATAACCGGATATGGACCCGTGCAAAAATTGGCCGAACGTTTTAAAATATTATTTTTTTAAACGAAATAAACGGAGCCCTATTTAAAGCAATTCCGGTTAATAATAATTAAAAAAACCTTTTATTATAATGTAATAATAAATAAAAAATAACTTATAAAGGAACCAGCCGGAAAAAAGGCATATAACGATTATAATTTAAAAAGGTTTAAAACGGTTACTTAAAAAATTATGCCAGCTTATAATTTAATAATTAAAAATATTAATAATTATTTTGGGCTAAATGCTTTTAAATTAATTGCATGGTTTATATAAGCAAAAAGCTGAAAAATAATTTTTTTCCCGGAAAATAAGAAAAAGGACCACGGGTACAGCCCCGGCTGGCGTTTTAGCTGTTAAAATGAACAATTAAAACGTAAAACCCGTTTTTTGCAATGTTTATTCCCGATTTTAAACACCCGATAAAATGTGTTATTGGCGTTATTTTATGGCACGAATGCAAGTACGTTAAATGCAAGGTACATATGTATCCAAAAACGAAAGATTAATAATTCCGAAGGGAGGGAAAAGTTAAAATAAATTTAAAGGAAAAATTTAAAGGACCATCCGCCATTTAATTAAAAAATTAAAAAGTTTATTCGTTATTAGGGCACGGAAAGGATAACGATTAAGCAAAACCCTAACCGTAACGATTAAAAACCCCGATAAATAATTAATTATTTGGGTATAGTGGGAAAAATACAAGTTAAAGGTTATAATTAATTACGGAGCTTAAGGAAATTTTATTATACTGTAAGCAGCAGCGAGATATAAAATACTTATACGAATAAAAGTTAAGTTATACCGGTTAAGGATCGTGAAAAAACGATTAATTAAATATAATAAAAGTAATATTAAATTTAAAACCAATTATTTTAAATTACAACTGTATTAATAAAAATTTAATATTAACCTGGATATAGCGGCTTTAAAAGGGATAAATGTAATTTTAGGATTTTTTTAATTTAAAGAATATAATTTACGAATAAATTAAACCACCGGCCAGGTTTATTGCAACGTATTATTAAAATTTGCGAAAGCTTAACAGCTATAAACTTTAAACCATAAAAGTTAAATAAAAGAAAGGATGGCCGCGATGGCGGTAAAATATAGCAATTAACCCTTGCAAAAAACACAGGAAAAAGCGCAATTATCCACAAGCGATATTTTTCCGCATAAAATTTAAAAATTAACGGAAAAAATGGCAAACGTACCCTGAAAGTACCACCGGTACTGGAGGTTATTTTAACGGGATTTAAAATCGGTACTTTTAAAGCATGGGCCGTTTAACCATGCTATTAAACTTAAAAAAGGGGCAAATTTTAATTATTAAAAATTGTACCCTTTAAACTTTAAAAAACAGCAACTGTTAAAAAAAGCAATAAAAAAGGATTTAAAAAAGGGATTTATTAAACCCTTAAACTTACTAATCGGGCACGCAATCCTGTTCGTACTTAAAAAGGACGGAAAAAAAAGGATATATATTAATTATTAACCATTTAATAAAATAACGATTAAAAACCGGTACCTTTTACCGTTAATTAAAAAATTATAAAATAAGCCTATAAAAATTAAATATTTTACGGCCTTAAACTTATAAAAGGTTTACGGCTTAATACGGATTAAAGAAGGATACGAATAAATAACGGCCTTTTAAATAAAAATGGGCACGTTTAAATCCTTTATTATAACTTTCGGATTAATTAATGCCCCGGTTACATTTTAAAAAGCCATTAACCATTAGCTACGCAAGTACTTAAATTTTTTTATCCTGGCATATTTAAATAATTTTTTAATTTTTTCGGAAATTTTAAAAAAATATTAACGGCATGTACATAAAGTATTATAAAAATTGCAAAAAGTACATTTGCTAATTAACGCAAGGAAATATGCTTGGCACATATAATATATAATATTTTTAGGATATAAAATTATCCTAGGGGAAATCAGGATGGAACGAAAAAAAATTTAAGCAATTTTAAACTGGTTAATGCCTATAACGGTGAAAAAAATCCGAGGTTTTTTCGGATTTATAAACTTTTACCGGCGGTTTATTTAAAATTTTAGCAAAAAAGCCATCCCATTTATAAACCTTATTAAAAATAACACCCAGTTCCATTGGGAGGGCGAAAAATAAAAAGCTTTTAACACGTTACAGCAAGCGGTTTTAAAAAAACTTATGCTAGCAATGCTAAACCCGGATAAACCTTTTAAAATTAAAATTAACGCATTAAATTACGTTATAGAAGCATAGTTTAATTAACGAAACGAGCTAGGAAAATTTTACCCCTGTGCATTTTTTTTGTAAAAGTTAAATGGACCAGAATTAAATTATTAAATTTATAATAAAAAGCTTTTAATTATAATAAAAGCTTTAAAAAAATGGCGCCATTATTTGCAGGGGACCAATTATTAAATGGTAATTTAAACGGATTACAAGAACCTAATAAGCTTTATAATTAATAAGGAATTAAATAAACGGTAAATCCGCTAAAGCGAAACGTTTTAAAATTATAATATTAAAATTAAATATTGCAAAGGGTCGGAAAATGGCCGAGCAAACGCGTTTAACCAATAACCCGACCATAAGGTTGCAGCGCCAAAAGCCACGCGAGCAATTTTAGCTTAAGGATTAAACGGATTTTTAATTCCGGCTTAACAAGCCATTGCAATAGCTACTTAACCTTAAAAAGCATGGGATTTTAAAAGGATTTTATATTTTCACGGTTTATTAATTTATAAATATTAAGGAATTATTAAAATATAAAAAAGATTCCGGCAGCATTACGGATTTACGGGAACCCGGGTAAAAGTTTACAGCGCCGTTAAGGATTATAAAAGCTATGCCAAAAACAAGGCCAGCAGGTATAAACCTTATGGAACGTTTTAACCTTTGCTAATGCTAAATAAAGCATGGTAAAAAATTATTATAAACTTTATAATAAAATTACTTAAATTTAAAAATCCAGCATTAGGAGCTATATATAATAACGTTTTAGTAATAGTTAATAAGCTTATAAAAATGGCCCTATTTTTACCTTATAAAAAAAGCAGTACCGCCAAAAACTTAACGCACGTTTTCTTTCGGTATATTATTACAAAGCACGGCATGCCGAAATGATTAATCACGGATAAAAATAAGCTATTTATTAGCAAATTTTAAAAAACGTTAATTAATTAACTAGGAACGAAGCATGCATTATTAACAACTTATTACTTATAAATAAACGAATAAATAAAACGGATAAATTAAACCATAAAATAGTACCTACGTTATTATATTAATTATAAATAAATTAATTGGGTATAATGGCTTTTAATGGCACAATTCGCATATAATAGCTTAAAATATGAAATTACAGAAGTTGCACCGTTTTACGCCAATTACGGGTTAATACCCATTATATATAAAAAGCCCCGAGCAGCCGAACAGGCCCCAGCAGCAAAATTGCATGCAAAAAAGCTAGTTCGATTATATAAGCACCTTTAAGGCAAGCTGGAAAAAGCCCGCCACCGGATGGTTAAATAAGCTAATAAATGAAAAATTAAAGAACCAACCTTTAAAAAGGGGAATAACGTGTATTTATTACGCAAAAATATAAAAACGAAACAATTAAGCAATAAATTGGACCATAAAAAACTTAAACCGTTTAAAGTTAAAAAAATAATTTTGCCGGTAAATTATAAGTTACGCTTATTCCGGATTATAAAAATTCACTTAATTTTTCACGTTTCCCTGTTAAAATCGGCCCTGGCCGGATTTAAAAGCACGAAATTAATAAAAATTAATTTAAATTAGGAATATAAAATTAAAAAAATCTTTAATAATTGCAAACATTACGGTAAATAATAGTATTTAATTAAATGGGCAGGATATAACAATAAAAGCATTTTATAAAAACCAATAACAAATTTTAAAAATTGCCAGGAACTTTTATAAAAATATCGGTAAAAAAAGCTGCAAAAACGGTTAACAACGGTATTAAAAAAAATTATCCGCTCCTAAAACCCCGCGGGAATTTAAAAAAAAATAATTAAAATACCTTTAAAATTAAACCAAAAACCTTTTATATAAAAGCAAGCACGCCACCATTATACCAAACGTTCCAAAAAAATTGTTAAAAAAAAAACCATAAATTTAATTAAAAAAAAGCGAACGCGTTCGTGTTATTTTAACCCGGTATTAAGGAAGGCCAATTGGGGTTTGCCAGGGGTTTAACCGGAGCGGGGGGCGCTGCGGCACCTTATTCGGCCTTTTTTTACTCGACCCGTTCCAGCTTTTTAACATTGTTAATTTCCCGATAAACGGCACGCATTATTTATTTAAATTAAAGGTTTTTTTAAGCGCGCAACCGCTAAATACGGTTATTTTTAGCACGCATTAACTTTTTAACGTTCCGTTAAAATCGTTTGGCAGCGGCCAGTTTCGTATTTAATTTAAAGTGCTGCTCGGTAATTTTTCGCAATTGCTTAACAAAAACCCCTAAAACGTTGCAACGCGACCAACTTAAACGAATACATTTAATATAACAAAAAAAATCTTTAGGAAATATTTAATAAAAAGGAAAATTTACAGCCTTGCAAGTAAAATAAAACGGTATTTTAAAAGGAGCTTGAAAAATAACGAATAAAAAAGCGTTCCGACAAATTAATAAGCGCGCGTTAGGAATTTTGCGTTTTTGCACCCGTTCGGATATAATTACGCAATAAAAAATAAAAGGAGGCATTTATTAAGGAAACGAAACAAGTTTAGCTAAAGGGATTTAGCCTTAAAAAGGAGATTTAATGTTACAACCAGCCACAGGGCCGGCAGGAAGGGTTAGAAGGGCGGGGTACGAAAGCTTTGCATTACGCCTTATATCCCGCTGCCGGGTGGCTAAAAAGGTGGGCACATGGGCCAATAATTGGTGGGATATATTGGATTTAAACATATTAATACGATTATTATTAATATAATTAATTGCAATAATTGGGATATATTATAATAATTGGACCGATTATTAACCAATCGTGCATTAACGCCGGTATATAAAAAGGCCTGGCCTTTTAATTAAAATAGCTTTAATTGGTGCTCGGCATTAATTAATTTAAATTAGCTCCAAGGCATTCCTTTAGGCAAGCAATTAAAATTATTGTTTTACCAGACCCTTTTAAATCACGTGCAAGGCGACCTTGCTACCAGTACTGCTCCGTTACCGCCTTTAGGTGCCCTACTTTAGGAGCAAAAGGCCTGTTTGCAACATACGGTAAAAAATAAATACCCCATTTTATTAATTTAAAAAACACTTAAAGCGTTAATAAAAGCAAAATGGTATATAAAAATAAATATTATTACAGCATTTAATTGTTTGCGTATTGCCTTTAAAAATAAATAAAAAATAGCATTTATTATTAAATTTAGGCTATTTAAATGCCGCATCATTAATTTTAAAATAATAAAAACATTAAGCTTATTCCAGCATTATATTAACCATGCCCTGGCAAACGCGTTAAATTAATACGCAACGACTTATTTAAATAATATCCTTATTTATAACGGAACCCAAGCGGAACACCGGCAGCACGTTAAAAAAATTATTAAAAAACTTTCCAACGTTAAACTTACAATTAATATCCGGAAATGTAAATTTTACGTTAAAAAATAAAGTACTTAAGCTTTATTATATTAATATCGGGAATTAAAATAAATTTAAAAAAGGTTAAAGCAATTTAATTTTAACAGTAACCCACCAGCTTAAAAAAGTTTTAACGCTTTTTAAGCTTTGTTAATTTTTATAAACGATTTATTCGGGGCTTTTTAATTATAACCCGCTTATTAATAATAATAATAAACGCGGGCAGCTGGCCAGGGCAACTTATAAATAAAGCTTTAATAGCGTTCCAACAGCTCCATAACGCGTTCTTTTTAAAAATCACATTAGCATTTTATAACCTCGTATTAAAAATTATTATTAAAATAAACGCGTTAAATTAGGCCATAAAAGGCGTCCTTTTTTAAATAAACGCTAAAAAAATCCGCCACCTTATCGCCTTTTTTTTAACCAAATATACCCCAGCGGAATATAATTATAAAATTTATAATAAAAAGCTCCTAACCATTATTAAAGCCTTTAAAAAATAAAAACCCAAGCTATAAAATTTTAAATTATTAATAAAAATTTAAACGAACCATAAAAACTTGCAATATTTCGCCATTATTAAACTGCTTAATTAAAAGCAAATTTGTTAATTAAAATTCCTAAACAATTTCCGGTTCCATATCGTTTATAAGCGCAAAAAAACCGCCATTATCCCGGACACCTTTTCCCAATTACCCGGCATAAAGCCAGCGGATATAAAAAACCTTAACGATTAAAAGGTGGCGCACCGCCAACGAACGCTACTTCCAGCGAATTAATAAGCCCTTAATAGCATACCAGCGGCCCTTTAAGCCTTTAATACATTAAAATATATCAATGCGTTAATAAACCAAGCATATGCCATTTTAAACCTGGCGTAAACCATGCTTACCATTTTATAAAACCTATTAATACGCCAATTCCCCGTTTAAGTAAAAAAGTAAATAAAAATAATAAAAATTAATTATTAAATAATTTGCAAGCGCATTTACTATAAAAATAAACTGTTTATACTATTTAATAATGCTTTAAAGCTGTAAATCCTGTATAAAACGTATAGCCTTCCTTTAAATGGACACCCGGAACGCAGTAAAACATAAAACCTTTTACGGTAAACATATTTTTAGCTAAAATTATTACCGGACGTTAGCGTATTTATTTGGGGGTGCCATTTATATAAAATGGTTAAAATAAGGAAAAAATCCCCGATGGGCCTGCTAAAACTTTTATTTATACCTTTTTGCCCCTAAGCGAATATATTTATTAATTACATAAGCCTTTTTCCATTATGCAAGCGTTAAGGTATTATTTACCATTATATTATAATAATGGCAAATAAATTAATAAAAATGCGCCATTATATCCCGATAGTAAAAACCAATACGAAACGCTTAACTAATACCTTCCTTTTACAAGTATATTGCTTGCATAGCACATTTAAAACCATTATTTTAAATAAAGGCCAACAATTCGTATCCACCTTTTAAAAAAAGCTAAACCATAAACTTGGTATTACGCTTAAGCATTTATTAGCATTTTATTTAAAATTTAATGGTTAAATAAAAATCCTAAACGCTTATATAAAGCAATGCCTTTAAATATTTTGCTCCTTTTATTAAAATAATTGGGCAAATTAATTGCCATTAGCAAAATTTGCTAGTAATAACCACGTGTTAAAAATAACCGGCGTATTCCCGTTTTTTATAAATTACGGGTGGAGCCCATATATAGGAATAAAGTTAAAATAAAACCAACCACCTGCTAATATGCCAGTAAAATAAAAGGAATTGCATAACGTAATTACGGTAATTAATAAAATAAAAAAGGTGTAAAATTATATAAAAACCATGGCGAAAATTAATAAAAAAGGTATAAAAAAGCAACAAATTGCCACCAAATTAACGCTGCAACTTTTAAAAAGGGAAACTTTATTTAAATTAATATAAAAAATATAAATACGTTCAGGTTAACGAATAAGCTTAATAAAAAATAAATAAGCCTTTTCCCAATTATAAAAGTATATTTTAAGGCTTTAACTGTTAAATTGCTAAAGCAATATAACTTTTTCCCCGTTTTTTATATATCCTTAATTTAAAAAAAAAACCCGGGCCTACCTAAATAAAAGGTAATAAATAAAAACCATAACAGGCAAGCCGCCAGCGCGGTTTTGGTGAAAAACGTAAACGATCCCGATAAAAAGCCAATAAAAAAATGGCATTTTAATAGCATTTTAAATTTTAAAAAGGGAAACGGCAAGCTGCAATACAAGGTAAAATAGCTAGCCCTTTATAGGTTAATATGGCAGCCGGCCACCGACCTAAAAGGGGTGGTAGCGCAATCCAGGCGAAATACCGGCACAGGATCCGGGCACCGCTGGTTTCGTATAACGGGTAAAAAAGGAACCCGTAACGCAACGCCAACCGAGGGGTAGGCCTAAAAGGGGTTAAAAGCGGGACCCCGACCTGTAACAACCATGGCATAAAGCAAGAGAAATAAAAAGGAAGCGAAAAGGCGGCAAAAAACCCATTAACCATGCGGTTAAAACTAACTACCTATAAACCATTTTAAAAAAGGGGCCGTATGCCGGCAACCCCCCGGAAAACTTAAAGCATATAAAAGATATAAAACCGGCAAAACGCTAAAAAGCAGCCGTTATAAAACTAGGCAGCAATAATGGCAAGGTGGAACCGAAAGCGCGGCACCAGCCGCCGCTGGCGCCGTTAATTTATTTCGGCCCGGTACTAAACGTTATCCTGGGCCTCCTGGTCCCCCTCGGCCGAATTATGTTCTTGGTAATACATTATTTTTTAACGGACGGTAAGCTTGGCCATTTGCAGCTTATATGCAATAATAAGCTGGTTTTTAAAAGCGGCTTTACCGGCGGTCCAGGCGTTATAACTTAAATTATTAACGCAAAAGCGCAGTTATAAAAAAAAAAAGTTAAAATAAAATCGATAAAAAAATAATAAAATAATAACGCATTAAGTTTAAAGCATCCCATTGCTTTAGGTCCATGCGCCGGCAGCACGGGGTTAAGTTTTAACGGTAAGTGGCTAAAGCCGCCCGCCGTAAAAAAATAACAACATTAAAGGCTTAAACTTAAAAAAACAGGTTAACGGCGGGATAAAGCGGTAAAACGATAGCATAAAACCTATATTATAATGCTTTAAAGCATTAATTTAACAATAAGCACTGCGGGTACAAATTTTAATATTAATAAAAACGTTAATAAATTTAATAATAGCTTAAGCCACGGTAACATAAACGGGAATTATAAAAATATAATAATCCTTGGGGCTATCCTCCGCCGGCGCTTTAACGGGTATAAATTAATAGCCTTTATTAATAAACAAGTTATAACTAATAATTTAAAAAATTTTAAAGGCTTTAATAAGTTTAATAAAATTATAAAAATCGCCCTTTATTAAAACGATAGCTTAAGCAATGAAACGTTAACAAATAGCGAACTATAAAATAACAGGCGAAATTTTAATAAACCATTAACGTAACCCACCTTTTTATTTAATTTATACCTGGTAAAGCACTGGTTACAATTAATAAAAGTGCCGGTGCGGTTGCAACCGCCTGTGCAAGGACAAATAAAGGCCATATTCTTGTAAGGGTTAAAGGCGCTGGCGCCGGCAGGGCGCGCGAGGGCGCAGTTATATTTAAAGATATAAATATGCAAGCAATACATGCATAACAAGCGCGTAAGGGGTTCCTCCCAAATAAAGCCGAAAATGCTTTAAATGGGGGCTATCGTAACACTGGTAATAATAAGGAAGTTAAAAAGGGTTTAAGCGGGGTGGTAAAACGCTGGCAAGGCGGAAAAAGCGCTTAAACGAAAAGGAAATAAAAAAAACCTGTAAACGATGGCCAGGAAATAAACAGATATTATATAAATTAAAGCTTAATAACGTTTTAAATTATTAATTTAAAAAGCGCAAGCGCAGATAAAAGCAAGATAAAGGTGCTTTAAACCCTTATAAATAAATTCCGCGTTTATTAGCGAGCTTTAAGCCCTGCCTATTAGCAAAATTATTAATTAATTACAAGCGTTTTCCGTGCAGTCCAAAAAGTGCCCGAGCTGAAAATGGCCCTTTTACGGCTAAAAAAAACGTTTAAAGGATTAGCTTTACAGCTTCGCAGCATTTTTTAAATGGAAAAAAATGTTAGCATTTATAGCACCCATTTTATTAAATGAAGATTTAAGAATAATGCTAGGAACGATCGGCGTAACGGCAAATGGAATAAGGGAGGCTGGTTTAAATTACGCTTTTCCAGCTCCTGCAACCGCGGTTTTAAGTGTTAGATTTGCGTAAAGCCAGGCTGCCGCTTTATAAAATATACCCTAAAGGAGTAGCGTAATTTAAAAAAGCGTTAAAAACGCGAACGAAAGAACCGGAATGATTAAAAGAAAGGCTTTAGGCAATTCCTTCTTAAATACGAAAAAAATAGTAAAAATAATAATAAAATATCCGCGGACGATTAGCGGATCCAGTTAATAATTAAGTTTAACGATTAGTTATTTAATGAGGAGGAAAAAGCACCGTTAATACATTTTTTTACCCCTATAATCGCGACCTTTTTTACGGATAAGGCTTTCTGGTACCGTATTTATACTATATTTACCTGTTAATTAAATAACGGATAAAATATAGCTTTCCAGGAATGGCTATTGCATTAATACGTGCTTTTCACCGGAAATAAATGGTATAGCATTATCCTAAATACCGGAGCAGCTAAAGTTTTAATTGCCGGCCTTATATAATTCCGAGCTTTTATTGCAAACAAGCCTTTTGCTCCTAGGGTAAAGCACTTAAAGAAGGTATTAAGCAGTGCTGGGTAGCAAGGTCGCCTTGCACGTGATCTGGGTTGATCTGGTAAAACAGTAATCTTAATTGCTTGCCCAAGGGAACGCCTTGAAGCTAACTTAAATTAACTAATGCCAAGCACCAATTAAAGCTATTTTAACCAAAAAGCCAAGCCTTTTTATATACCGGTATCGGGCATACGGTTAATTAATAATTAGCCTAATTATTATTAATATATTTTAATTATTACGATTAATTATATCGATAATAATTATAATAATATATTTAAATTTAACATATCCTATTAATTGCGGGACCGTGCGCCCTCCTTTTTAGCCACCCGGCAGCGGGGTATAAGGCGTAATGCGGGGTTTTCGCATCCCGCCCTTTTAACCCTTTTTACCGGCCCTATGGCTGGTTATAACATTAAATTTTCCTTTTTAAGCCAAATCCTTTTAGTTAAATTTGTTCCGTTTTTTTTAATAAATGCTTTATCCCATCCTTTATTATATAACCATATCCGGACGGGTGCAAAAACGTAAAATCCTTAACACGCGCTTATTAATTTGTTAAAACACTTTTTTATCCGTTATTTTTTAAGCCTTTTTTAAAATACCGTTTTATTTTGCTTGTAAAATTACAGGCCTTTTTTTTTGTTAAATATTTTTTAAAAACTTTTTTTATTATGCCAAATGTGTTCGCTTGGGTCGGTTACGTTGCAATATCCTGGAGGTTTTTATTAAGCAGCTGCGGAAAATTACCAAGCAGCATTTTAAATTAAACGTAAAATTGGCCGCCGTAAAATGGTTTTATTAAAACGCTAAAGAGTTAATGCGTGTTAAAAGCAACCGTATCCAGCGGTTATGCGTTTAAAAGAACCTTTGGTTTAAACGGATAATGCGTGCCATTTATTGGGAAATTAATTTAATGGATAAGTTTAAACGGGTCGAGCGGAAAAAGGCCGAGCAGGCCAAGCAATCCGCTGTGGCGGACCCTTTTATGGCTAATATTTCCGCTGGGCCCGATTGGCCGTCCCTGTTACCGGGTTGGGATAACGTTAACATGCTGGCCCTTTTTTAGCCAAATAAATTGGCAGGCTTTTTAATAACTTTTTTAAATTGCATGGCGCATTGGGCGTTACTTTAATCCTTGCACCAAAATCCCGGGTTTAAACCCTGGTGCAACCCAGGATTTTATATCCGTTACCCGTTTAAGTAATGGCTATAAAATCCTTTTTTTTTTACCGTGGCCGTTAACCGTTTTTACAGCTTTTTTTACTGGTACTTTTATAAAAGTTCCTAATAATTCCCAAGGTTTATCCTTTCCTTTTTTTTAAAATTGCCAATTTTTCGCTTTCAAGTACATTTATACCTTGCATTTAATATATTTACATGCATGTTATAAAATAATGCTAACGATACACCTTATCGGGTGTTTGGGATTAAAAATAAACATTGCAAAAAACGGGTTTTATTTTTTAATTAACCATTTTAACAATTAAAATGCCAGCCGGGGCTGTACCCGTAATCCTTTTTTTTATTTTTCGGGAAAAAAATCATTTTCCAGCTTTTTGCTTATATAAATTACGCAATTAATTTAAAAGCATTTAGCTTAAAACAGCTATTAATATTTTTAATTATTAAATCGCAAGCTGGCATGGTTTTTTAAATGGCCGTTTTAAGCCTTTTTAAACCATGGTTATCGTATGCTTTTTTTTTCAATAAATTCCCCTGTAAATTACCTCCTGTTTATTATTATACTATAATAAAAAGTTCTTTTAATTGTTATTAACCAGGGTAATTTTAAACAAGCTTTCGTTTATTTCGTTCGGAAAGGTAATATTTTAAAACGTTTGGTTAATTTCCGCACGGGTTCATATCCGGTCGTTTAAAAAAATATAATTTTTAATTCCTATTAAAAGGTTAAAAACGATATAATTGGCCTCCGGCTTACTCGCGGTTTATAAATAAGGCGTTAATATTTCCCTTTTTATAATTTATACCATATAGGTTTAATTAAAAGGTTATTAATTTAATTTTTTTACTTTTTTTTAAGCCTTAATGCTAAAGCTGCCATTTTTATCGTTTTTTTCCCTTTCCGGAACGTTTAATATTTTATTTAAGCTTATTACTCCTTGCATGGCCGTTAAATTTATAAGGCATTAATAAAAACTTTCGCGCTCGTTTCGTAAAGCTGCCGTTATAATTATTTTAATTTATTTTTTTATTTTTTAAAAATTTTCCTGTTAAAATTACTGCCAGGCTTTTTTATTAAATGCCATAAAGCTGTTTTTAATGTTTAATTCGTTACTTGCATTATGTTAAATATTAGCTATAATGGTAATTTAATTTTACTGGCAGCGTTTTTTTAATTGGGAATATTATCCCAATTTTTTTTATCGGATTTATAAATGTAGCATCCGTTATTATAATAAGCGGCCCAGCTGTAACTGGCCCCGGGGCATAAAGCTTGTACTTAAACTCCCTCCGTGCCTTTAATGCCTGCCATAACCGTTTATTTATCCTTTTAAGGACAGTTTTTTTAATATGCCCCGCGTTACCGCACCGGAAATATTTTTTATTTTTAGCGTTCCCTTAACGAATTTTTTTTTTATTTTTTTATTAATGGGCGGCTCCCGCGCTGCAATTTTCCTCCTTAACTTTAAGTTTATTCCCTTTATTAAATTTCCCTTTTTTTATATTGCCGGGCTTGTTGGGTTAATCCTTTTTAAGTTAGCGTTTTTAAAAATAATTGCTGGTTTTAATCGTTAAATTTCGGTACTTTATTTATCCTTTAAGCCATTTTATTTTAATAAGTTTATTTTTTACGTTAAATTTAAATTTAATGTAATAAACGTAAATTTTGGTTTTTTTAATTATATTTAAAAGCGCTGTAATGCGTTTAAAATTTGCCGTAAAAATTGCGCATAATCCTTTTTAAATTAAATTGTTAAATTTCCGTGTAACCATTTTTTATTCGTTCATTTATCCGTAAACGTTACTGATTTCCTTTTTAAATTTTTTTTAATTATAAAAAACTTAAACTGTTTTTTTAAGGCGTTATTTTATTTTTTTATAGCGTTTTTAAATTTCGGGTAAAATTATTGCTTTGCTTTGCCTTTTATAAATGTGGCCGCAAATAGCACCTTTTTTAAATCGGTGCTAAAATTTTTAGCATAAAAGGTAAAATAAACCTTGCAATCCGTTAAAAATAATTTAAAAAGCTTGTTATTCTTGCCGTTAAACCGGGCCGGGTAAAACATTTTAAAACTTTTAATTATAATCTTTTCCGAAAATTGTAAATCGTTTATTTACTGCGTTAATTTTTTAAAATTTTGCAATATTTTTTAAAAAGTTAACTGCATATTTTAAAGCTGCTGGTTAATAGCTTTTAAATTAACGGCCATGGTTTTAAGCGCAAGGATTGCTTGTTTTAAATCGTTAAGGTTATAAGTAATGCTTTTGTACTTGTAAAAAATAAGGGGCGCTTTTTTTTCCGAAACCGCCTTTTTCGTTTCGGGTTTTTTTGCCGAGAACATTTTTATTGCTTTTTTACTTTTGGTAAGTACTGAACAGGATTAATTAAAATGTTGTAAATAAGCTTTTTACTTTTAAGGTATGGCATTTAAAGAAGGTATTAAGCAGTGCTGGGTAGCAAGGTCGCTTTGCACGTGATCTGGGTTGGTTTAATAAAATAATAATTTTAATTGCTTGCTTAAAGGAACGTTTTAAAATTAATTTAAATTAATTAATGCCAAGCACCAATTAAAGCTATTTTAACCAGGAGGTTAAGCCTTTTTATATACCGGTATCGGGCACACGGTTAATTAATAATCAGCTTAATTATTGTTAATATGTTTTAATTATTACGATTAGCTATATCGATAATAATCGTGGTGATATGTTTAAATTTAACATATTCCATTAATTGCGGGACCGTGCGCCCTCCTTTTTAGCCACCCGGCAGCGGGGTATAAGGCGCAGTGCGGGGCTTTCGCACCCCGCCCTCCTGACCCTTCCTGCCGGCCCTGTGGCTGGTTGTAACAGCTTTATAACGTTATTTGCTTAATTTTTAAATAATTACAGGCAAGATTAAATGCCATATTTAATTTAAATTAGGTGAAATGCTTTTCAGCCTGGAAAAGATTATAATAAAAATCCCGGTTGGATCGGTAACCTTTTATATAGTTTTTATTAATATTTTATTTTTATTATGCATTAATAATATGGATAAATTGGAAATTTACCTTAATAATATACGTAATAAGCTTGTAATAAAGCATGGCAAGCGCATTTCGATTATAAGAAGGTTAGGCCACCCATGGCTTTTTTTTAACAATATTAACTTATTAAAAGCAGGTATCTCGTTTTTAATAAATCTTAAAAGCTTAAAAACGCCATTTTTAATAAAGGTAAAATTGCAATAACTGTATAAGCGTTTTATATACCCCTTTATTAACCGATTATAACACGTGCTAAATTAGGCCGGTCATTTTACAAATTGCAACGCTTTGCAAATAATTAAACGCGTATGCTACTATTACCAAATAATAAGCTTTACGTTATAACGTTTTAAATTTATACTTAAAAATAACATTAATTTTAATTACGAAATAATCGTTAATATTATACATTTGGATAATAAATAGGTATTTTATACGATTAACGCAAGCATTGCATTTAGCGCCGCAACCTTCCTTAAAAAAGGATTAGTAAAAAAGATATGGGAAGCTTTTAAGCGCTGCTGGCTTAATACCTACCTAAAACCTTTAAATATTATATTTTACGATGCTAGTACCAACTTTGCAGCGAGCAAGTTCCAGGTTAAAATAAAGCTTTTTGGGATTACATGCCATTAAGTTCTTATAAAAGCTTATTGGTTAATCGAAAAGGTTAAAAAATATTACGGACCTTTTTGCCGCGCGTATAAAATAATTAGGAAGGAATGCCCTGATATCCAGCCTGATTTAGCGTTTTAAGGAGCGGTAAAAGCCCTGAATAATACTGCGGAATTTAATAGCCTAGTTCTTATATTATTTATTTTTAAAGCCATGCTTAAACTTATTAGTAATTTATTACCTATAAAAATATAAGTTTAAAAAGCGATAGCAATTATTAAAGCCATGGCAGAATTGCGTAAATTGTTTGCCAGGCGCAGGGTGAATAACGCTTTATATACCCGCAATGATTTAAGCACCTTAAACACGTTGCCGAAATTGCTGGCGCTGGGAAATAAAATTCTTATGTATTAAAAAAGGTAAAAGTGGTAAAAACCCTTTAAAATGCTGGCCGTAATTAATAATAAAATTATAATGGATATGCTAAATGGGTTAATAACATTTTGCAATACCGTTTGCAAGCCTTATTATAAATTAAAAAAGCAGCAAACGGTAGGTCCAAAAAAGCAATTAAAGCCATTTAATTACCCGGCACCCGTTATGCCATGCTTTTAAAAAAAACCTTGCTAAAGCGCCGTATAACAGATTAATAAATTGGCAAGCTCCAGCAAGGACGATTTAAAGATTGGAAAAATGGCACCGCCTTTAAAAAGATAAAAACGATCTTGTAAAAGCATTAAATTATAAAAAACAGCTTAATAAGTGCCAGTAAGGTTAAATTAAAAATTAATGTAGCAATGCCATTTTTACGTTACCAAAGGAAATTTCGGAAAGCATTTAAGCCATTGGCACTTTCGGTTAAAGCACCGGTACCACGATAACATAAATAATCCTTGCGTAATTAAGCCCCGAAAAGCGTACCAGCAGTGTTTATTAGCGTAAAAAAGATGGAGTTTATGCATTTAACGCTTTATTACCAACGTAATAGCAAGATTATAACGTTTAGCAAGCCATTTAAACAATTAAATAAAAAGAAAATTAATAATTTACTGGCTAATAATATAATTAAACCGATTAAATAATATTAAATTAATAAATCGGTAAGGATTTTTAGGTTACGCATGGTTAAAAAGATTAAGGAAACTGATAAAGCTTTTTATAAAAAGTTAAAATTTATGGTTTAAGGTTATAGCGATTGGGAAAAATTAATATTATTTACCCAGTTCCCAACGATTATGCAATGCAGCTAACAATTAATTTTTACGCTTGTACCAACCCTAATGGTTATAAGTTATTAGCTAATAATTTAAAATATTAGCTAAGCATTTACCTAATTTAAAACCGAGCTGCAAAAGACCGTTTATTTATGCCTTTTTAAAGAATTGCAGCATTATTACCCCCTAAAAACCTTTTTTATTTAATTAAACCGTTTTACGAATTGGCTAAAGCAGGATTGCACTGGTTTATTATATATTAAAAATATTATAAAAAGCGTTTAAATTATTTTATATTGGATTATAATCCGTGCTTGCTAATTTTAAGGATTGGTAAAAGCTTTAAAATTATGGGCATATAAATAAACGATACGCTAAATTTAAATAGCAAGGAATTTATAAAAAAAAAGGAAATAACGCTTTATAAAGCAGGTTTTAAAGTAAAGCCGAAATTAATTTTAAGTTCAGGTGATAAAGGCAACTTTAATGGCTGCAAAATTGTAATTAAAAAAATGACAATTAGCATGCAGCAAAAGGGATAAGCGGATTAATTTAAGCCTGTATCGCGGAAGGATAATAATATTTAATAACAATACGTTATCCAGCACGCATAAGGGGCATATATTAGCTTAATATGCCAGTTAAAAGCCGCATTTAATTATTTTATAGCTGCATAAATTAAAAAACCCTCGAATAAAAACGTTATTAAGTTTAATAAACGCATCCGTTGGCAAATTAATAACGTAAATAAAGGCCTTAATTGCGTGCAATTTAATTTAGCAAAAGCACGATTTTTCATCTTTATGGATGGTTCTTTCGCAAATAATTAAAACCTTAATTTATAAATTAAGTTCCTGGTTATGCTTAATATTAAGGATTTTATAAAGCAGGAAAATAGCTTTTGAATTATTAAAAATATATTTTATTAAAGCTTTATTAAATACAAGAGGGTGACATGCAGCGTTTTTGCCAATAAGATTTACGGGATGGTTAGCAGGTTTAACGCGGGCTACGTCCTTAAAATTACGCTTACAGTGATTATTAAAAAGCTAAATTTGCCCTTATGCGATTTAATAATTTATATAAACAGTTTTTTTTTGTACTAATGCCTTATTTAGCTTAAAATAACGACGGAAAAGCGTTTTATAATAAATATTATGGCTTTTTATAAATCCTATAAGGGTAGGGAGATTAATAAGGTTTAATGAATTGCGGGAGCAGATAATCCTGCAAACGTTATAATAAAGAATTTGCCAAATAAAGCTTTAAAAGATTTGGTTAGCTTAAATATAACAACGGTTAAAATTAAAAAATGGTTAAAGCGAGATTATAAATAAAAAAGTGCCAGGGGTTGCAATAAATTAATTTTTCTTTTCCATAATAAACCTTAAAAATATAACGCAATAAAATATAAAATTAAACTTCCTATAATTAAAGGAAGTGGTAAAATAATATAACGTAAAAAAACGATAAACCCGATCTTATAACCGCATTTTCCCAAATTTCTTTTACTTTATATTATTATTATTATTCCGCACCCCCATCAGGGCCGCAGCATCCCATATCCTTAAAACGGCCGTTTGGCCCGTAGCATGTTACAAACAGGCCTCCTGTTCCTAGGGTAAGGCACCTAGGGAAGGTGGTTAAGCAGTGCTGGGTAGCAAGGTCGCCTTGCACGTGATCTGGGTTGGTCTGGTAAAACAGTAGTCTTAATTGCTTGCCCAAGGGGATGCCTTGGAGCTAACTTAGGTTAACTGATGCCGAGCACCAGTTAAGGCTATTTTAACCAGGAGGTTAAGCCTTATTATATACTTGTGTGTTGCGCGCTTGTCGCTGGATATGTTGGATATGATCATAGCCAATATATTTGGGTTCCGTGGCGCACCGTCACATGATTGTTTGACCCAGCCACCCGATAGCGGGGTATAAGGCGTAGCGTCGGGCCCTTTTCTGCCCGACCCTCCTGACCCTTCCTACCGGCCCTGTGGCTGGTCATAACATAGCATTACGCTTTGCTTTCGTTATTATAAAAAAATTACTATTTGCATTAGCAAATAAATCTTTTTTATCCTTCTCGGTTAAAATTAGCATTATTTTGCAAGTGATTCGCCATTTATTAAATTCCTGCAATTAAATAATTTATATTAGCATAAAGCATTTTAATTTACTAACCTATGGATTAAATTTACGGATTTATAATATATTTTATCATTTTAACGCTAAACCGTAAGAAATTTAAAACCTGGATGCAAAATTAGTAAGGGATTAAAACAATATTAAATTTAACAATTAATTTTTTACGAATTAAATAATTTATTAATTAAACTTTTAAAAATTAAAAAACTTATATGGGCTTGTACATATAGCCTAAAGCGCATAACCAGCACCGCTTTTTAACCGGGATCTAGTTCCGGCAGCCACCGTTATTATTAAAATCCGGCATTTTTCCCGCCAAAATCGATTTAAGGAATTTTAAACAAGGGATTAATTTTAAATCCCCTTTTTTACCGCGCCCACTTAAGCCGAAAGTGGATGGTTTAAGGTTTTTACCTTTTATGGTAAAATAATTAAAAGTTTTAAAAACGATTTTACCCTTGCCCTTATCCTTTTAAGGCGTAACGGGCTTTAAATAATTTTTAAATAACCCAGCGGTATAATTAATAATTTTAATAAACGGTTAAAAGGTGTATGTATGTATATAAGCAGCCTAATACTGTTTAAAAAGCTTAAAAAAAGCTATATCCTGCTTATTTTGCTCGTTAAATGGTTTATTTTAAGCTTAATATATTAAAGGCTTAATTAAACTTTTACCTTTTTCGTTTTTATTTTTTTAAATAATAAAATTTTAATTAAGCTAATTAAGAAGCCCATCCTGCTTTTTTATAAAATTAGCATAATTAAAAACCCGCTTTAACGCTGCTTTATTTATAATAAACCAAGCTTTAGCAATATCCATCTTTTTAATAAAATCCTTTATAAAAGGATTACGTTATTGGATAATTTTTTAAGCCGGCTTAAAAAGATTAAAAGCGGCGGATACAATTTTAAATAATCCCTTAAAAGGATCCGCAAAGCTAACGGTCGTAACAGGGTTGGCAATTATTATAAGGTTTTATATAAAATCGGATATTAAATTTTCGCATAAAATGGGAGCAGCAAAAGCGGCAATTTAGGCGCAAAAAAAAGAAGCAGCATTAAAAGCCTAAAAACGCTGGGCTTCCTATAAATGCGATATCAAGGTGTTAACGGTTATAGGATCAACTTGAAGGTTGCCAAACTAAGCTAAAAGCACGGTTATAGCTAAATCTAGCTGTAAAACTGCTTTAGCCTTAATACGATTAACCTTACCAACAACCTTACCCTTTTTACCAAATAATAAAAGGTTATAAAAAAGCGCTAAGTTTTAAAGGCAACGGCTTTTACGCTTTTTAAAAAAACTTGGCGCTAATTTTTTAATTCCTGCCATAATCGCAATAAAACGTAAAAACGTTAAAAAAAGCAAAAAAGCGATTAATAAAGTAACGATCGATTAAATGGGATTTTAAGGCAGGATAAGGCACAGGATAATAATAAGGCAAATTAATAATAGGATTTATCAGTACAAATTAATAAAGCCGCCAACGGAATGGGAGAAATGCCTTTTATAATCACGGATTTTACCTTTAAAAATTGTAAAGGTAATTAATTTAATTATTTTCTATTAAAGCGATTAATTAAATAACCTCCCTTTTAGCCGTAAACTTGCACCGGCTTCACGCCTTACTATTATCCTTTATTTAAATAGCCCTGTAATTATCAAATTATAAAACCGCCATTTTATAGCTCCCTTCCTTTATATCATTACCCTTTTTTCACCTTCCCGTTTTTCATAACAGGCATCCCGCTATACCATTCTTTTATTAAATATATGGCGGCCGAATCCCGGATCCGGCGTTTTCCTTTATGAATTTCCTTTATTTAATATATCCGGAAATTATATAAATTACCGGAATAGGCATCCAAAAAAAAGGATTACGTTACCCGCGCATAAAAAAAGTAGTGCCGGTGTTGAATTAGCATTAATATACGCGTGCAATTAGGAAAAGGGGGATCCTACAGGGGCAGCCGGGCCTACTGGCCCGTGCCCTGCTTTATCATTTAACGATTAAGGGATTGCCCTTTAGGCGATCGCCTCCATGTATTTAAGGGCCTTTCTTAAGCTTTATCACTTAAATAAATTCCTTCCCCCTTCATGCACAATATAGGAATTCCTTTAATTATAAAAATCATTATTCACCACATTTTAAAAATCTCCAAGCCAATAATATAACAGGAAAGACCGTCCTTTTAACAATTATGCATATAAATTATCACTTTTTATTTATTAATTTCAAATTTTTCCTTAACTATTTAAAGCAACCCTAATAAAAAAAAGGTTAAAGGTTAACCGTGTTTTAAAAAAAAAGTCCGGTTAAAAGCCGGGTATTAAATATAAAACCACCTTTTAAAAAAGGGAAAAAAGGATTTTAACAGGGTGTTGCAAACAGGCCTTCTGCTCCTAGGGTAGGGCACTTAAGGGCGGTAGCGGAGCAATGCTGGTAGCAAGATCGCCTTGCACGTGGTCTAAAAGGGTCTGGTAAAACAGTAATCTTAATTACTTGCCCAAGGGGATGCCTTGAAATTAACTTAAATTAATTAATACCAAGCACCAGTTAAAGCTATTTTAACCAGGAGGCCAGGCCTTTTTATATACCGGCATCGGCGCACGGTTGCTTAATAATTAATCCGGTTATTATAATATATTTCAATTATTGCAATTAACCATATCGATAATGATCGTGTTAATATATTTAAATTCGATATATCCCACCAATCGCTGGCCCGTGTGCCCACTTTTTCAGCCACCCGGCAACAAGGTATAAGGCGTAATGCAAGGCTTTCGCACCCCGCCTTTTTAACCTTTCCTGCCGGCCCTGTGGCTGGTTATAACATTAAGTTTTTTTTTAAGGCCAAATCCTTTTAGCCAAATTTGTTCCGTTTTTTTAATAAATGCCTCCTTTCATTTCTCGTTACGTAATTATATCCGGACGGGTGCAAAAACGCAAGGTTCTTAACGCGCGCTTATTAATTTATTAAAACGCTTTTTTATTCGTTATTTTTTAAGCTTTTTCCGAAATGCCGTTTTATTTTACTTGCAAAGCTGCAAGTTTTCCTTTTTACTAAATATTTCTCAAGGATTTTTCTCGTTATGCCAAATGTATCCGCTTGGGTTAATCGCGTTGTAACGTTTTAAGGGTTTTTATTAAGCAATTGCGAAAAATTGCCGAGCAGCATTTTAAGCTGGACGCGGAGCTGGCCGCTGCCAAACGGTTTTAACGAAACGCTAAAAAGTTAATGCGTGCTAAAAGCGATCGTGTTTAACGGTTGCGCGTTTAAAAAAACCTTTAATTTAAACGGATAATGCGTGCCGTTTATCGGGGAATTAACAGTATTAAAAAGCTGGAACGGGTTAAGCAGGAAAAGGCCGGATAAGGTGCCGCGGTGCCCCCCGCTCCGGTTAAGCCCCTGGCAAACCCCAATTGGCCTTCCTTAACACCGGGCTGGGATAACACGGACGCGTTTGCCCTTTTTTAATTAAGTTTATGGTTTTTTTTTAATAATTCCTCCGGAACGCCTGGCATAATGGTAGCGTGCTTGCCTTTATGCAAAAGGTTTTTAATTTAATTTTAAAGGTATTTTAATTATTTTTTTCCGAATTTTCGCGGGGTTTTAAAAGCGAATAATTTTTTTTAATACCGCCGTTAACCGTTTTTGCAGCTTTTTTTGCCAATATTTTTACCAAAGTTTTTGGTAATTTTTAAAATTTATTACTGGTTTTTATAAAATGTTTTCGTTGTTATATTTTACCCATTTAATTAAATACTGCTATTTGCTGTAATATTTGCAATTGTTAAAGATTTTTTTAATTTTATACTTTTAGTTTAAATTAATTTTTATTAATTTCATGCTTTTAAATCCGGCCGGGGCCGGTTTTAATAGGGAAACGTGAAAAATTAAATGGATTTTTATAATTAAAAATAAGCGTAGCTTATAATTTACCGGCGAAATTATTTTTTTAATTTTAAACGGTTTAAGTTTTTTATGGTTTAATTTATTACTTAATCGTTTTATTTTTATATTTTTGCATAATAAATACACGTTATTCCCCTTTTTAAAGGTTGGTCCTTTAATTTTTTATTTATTAGCTTATTCGGCCATTTAATGGCGGGCTTTTTTTAGCTTGCCCTAAAAGTGCTTATATAATCGGATTAGCTTTTTCGCGTGCAGCTTTGCTGCTGGGGCCTGTTCGGCTACTCGGGGTTTTTTATACATGGTGGGTATCAGCCCGTAATTGGCGTAAAACGGTGCAACTCCCGTAATTTCGTGTTTCGAGCTATTATATGCGAATTATGCCATTAAAAGCCATTGTACCCAGTTAATTTATTTATAATTAATATAATAACGCAGGTATTATTTTATGGTTTAATTTATTCGTTTTATTTATTCGTTCGTTTATAAGTGGTAAGCTATTAATAATGCGTGCTTTATTTTTAATTAATTAATTAACGTTTTTTAAAACTTGCTGGTAAATAGCTTATTTTTATTTGTAATTAATCGTTCCGGCTTACCGTGCTTTGCAATAATATGCTAAAGGAAAACGCGCGTTAAATTTTTAACGGTGCTGCTTTTTTTATAAAGTAGGAACAAGGCCATTTTTATAAACCTATTAACCATTACTAAAACGTTATCGTACATAGCTTTTAATGCTAAATTTTTAAATTTAAATAATTTTATTACAAAATTTATGGTAATTTTTTACCATGTTTTATTTAACGTTAATAAAGGTTAAAGCGCTTTATAAGGTTTATACCTGTTAATTTTATTTTTGGCACAGCTTTCGCAGTTTTTAACGGTATTGTAAACTTTTACCCGGGTTTCCGTAAATCCGTGGTGCTGCCGGAATTTTTTTTATATTTTAATAACTTTTTAATATTCGTAAGCTGGTAAGCCATGGAAATATAAAATCCTTTTAGGGTCCCATGCTTTTTAAGGTTAAGTAGCCATTGCAATAGCTCGTTAAGCCGGAACCAAGGATCCGTTTAGTTTCTAAACTAAAATTGCTCGCGTGGTTTTTAACGCTGCGATTTTGTGATTGGGTTATTGGTTAAACGCGTTTGCTTGGCCGTTTTCCGATCCTTTGCAGTACTTAATTTTAATATCGTAATTTTAAAGCGTTTCGTTCCAGCGGATTTGCCGTTTATTTAGTTCCTTGCTAGTTATAAAGCTTATTAAATTTTTATAATCCGTCCGGATTATCATTTAATAATTAGCCCCCTGCAAATAATGGCGCCATTTTTCCAAAGCTTTTATTATAACCAAAAGCTTTTTATTGTAAATTTAATAATTTAGTTTTAATTTATTTAACTTTTGCAAGAAAAATGTACAGGGGTGAAATTTTCCTAGCTCGTTTTATTGGTTAAACTGTGCTTTTATAGCGTAATTTAATGCATTAGTTTTAACTTTAAAAAATTTATTCGGGTTTGGCATTGCTAGCATAGGTTCTTCCGAAACCGTTTGCCGTAACGTATTAAAAGCTTTTTATTTTTCGCCCCCTTAATGGAACTGGGTATCGTTTTTAATAAGGTTCGTAAATAGGATGGCTTTTTTGTTAAAATTTTAAATAAATCGCCGGTAAAAGTTTATAAATCCGAGAAAACCTTGGATTTTTTTTACCGTTATGGGCGTTAACCAGTTTAAAATTGCTTGGATTTTTTTTCGTTCCATCCTAATTTCCCTTGGGATAATTTTATATTTTAAAAACATTATATGTTATATATGCCAGGCACATTTCCTTACGTTAATTAGCAAATGTGCTTTTTGTAATTTTTGCAATACTTTATGTACATGCTGCCGGTGTTTTTTTAAGGTTTTTGAAAAAATTAAAAAATTATTTAAATATACCAGGACGAAAAGATTTAAGTACTTGCGTAATTAATAGTTAATAGCTTTTTAAAATGTAACCAGGGCATTAATTAATTTAAAAATTATAACAAGGAATTTAAACGTGCCCATTTTTATTTAAAAGGCCGTTATTTACTTGTATTTTTTTTTTAATTCGTATTAAGCCGTAAGCTTTTTATAGGTCCAAGGCCGTGAAATATTTAGCTTTCATGAGCTTATTTTATAATTTTTTAATTAACGGTAAAAGGTACCGGTTTTTAATTGTTATTTTATTAAATAATTAATAATTAATGCATATCCTTTTTTTTCCGTCCTTTTTAAGTACGAACAAAATTACGTGCCCGATTGGTAAATTTAAAGGTTTAATAAATCCCTTTTTCAGGTCCTTTTTTATTATTTCTTTTAATAGTTGCTGTTTTTTAAAGTTTAAGGGGTACAATTTTTAATAATTAAAATTTACCCTTTTTTTAAGTTTAATAGCATAATTAAACGGCCCGTGCTTTAAAAATACCAATTTTAAATCCTGCTGGAATAATTTCCAGTACCGGTGGTACTTTTAAGGTACGTTTGCCATTTTTTTCGCTAATTTTTAAACTTTATCCGGAGGAATGTCGCTTATAAATAATTGCGCTTTTTTTTATATTTTTTGCAAAGGTTAATTGTTATGTTTTGCCGCCGTCGCGGCCATCCTTTCCTTTATTTAACCTTTATCGTTTAGGGTTTGTAACTGTTAAGCTTCCGCAAGTTCCGATAATACGTTTTAATAAACCTGGCCGGTAATTTAATTTATCCGTGGGTTATATTTTTTAAGCCAAGGAAATCCTAAAATTACATTTATCCCCCTTAAAGCCGTTATGTTTAAATTAATGTTAAATTTTCGTTGGTACAGTCGTAATTTAAAATGATT
This sequence comes from Magnaporthiopsis incrustans, assembly GCA_003049425.1. NCBI lineage: Eukaryota > Fungi > Ascomycota > Sordariomycetes > Magnaporthales > Magnaporthaceae > Magnaporthiopsis > Magnaporthiopsis incrustans. The sequence continues at coordinate 66,411 of PYSR01000178.1, forward strand.
GGTTTTAAATTTAACGTTACCTTTATTGTACTTAATTAACCGTTTTTTTACGGTTTTTAACCGGTATGGTTTAATTTTTATTTATATAAATATTTTATACCTTGCTGCTGTTTACGGTGTAATAAAAATTTTTTAAGCTTTATAATTAATTATAGCCTTTAGCTTATATTTTTCCTATTATATCCAAATAATTAATTATTTATTAAGGGTTTTAATCGTTGCGGCTAGGGTTTTGCTTAATCGTTATCCTTTCCGTGCTTTAATAACGGATAAACCTTTTAATTTTTTAGTTAAATGGCGGATAATTTTTTAAATTTTTTTTTTAAGTTTATTTTAGCTTTTCCCTTTTTTTAAAATTGCTAATCCTTTATTTTCGGGTACATATGTACCTTGCATTTGGCGTACTTGCATTTATATTATAAAATAACGCTAATAATATATTTTATCGAGTGTTTAAAATCGGGAATAAATATTGCGAAAAATGGGTTTTACGTTTTAATTATCCATTTTAACAATTGGAATGCTAACCGGGGCTGTACTTGTAATTTTTTTTTTTATTTTCCGGGAAAAAAGTTATTTTCCAGCTTTTTATTTATATAAACCGCGCAATTAATTTAAAAGCATTTAATTTAAAATAACCATTAATATCCTTAATTATTAAGTTACAGGTTGGCATGGTTTTTTAAGTAACCGTTTTAAGCCCTTTTAAATTATAATTATTATATGCTTTTTTTCCGGCTGGTTTTTTTATAAATTATTTTTTATTTATTATCGTACCACGATAAAAGGGTTTTTTGGTTATTATTAACCGGGGTTATTTCGAACAAGGTTTTATTTATTTTATTCGGAAAAATAATATTTTAAAACGTTCAGCCAATTTTTACACGGGTTTATATCCGGTCGTTTAAGGAAATATAATCTTTAATTCCCACCAAGGGGCTAAAAGCGATATAATTAGCTTTTAATTTATTTGCGGTTTATTAATAAAGCGTTAATGCTTCTTTTTTTATAACCCGTACCATATGGGTTTAATTAAAAAGTTGCTAATTTAATTTTTTTACCTTTTTTTACGCCTTGGTGTTAAAATTGCTAATTTCGTTATCCTTTTTTGTTTAAGTTCCCGGCGTTCCGTTTAGGCTTACCATTTTTTATATGGCCGTTAAGCTTATAAAGTATTGGATAAGGCCTTTTTATTCGCTCCGTAAAGCGGCCGTTACGGTTATTCCCATTTATTCCTTTATTTTTTAGGGGTTTTTTTATTAAAACCGTTGCCAGGTTTTTCCATTAAACGTTATAGGGCTGTTTTTAATGTTCGGTTCGCTTTCCGGGTTGTACTAAATACTGGCTATAACAATAATCCAATCTCGCTGGTAGCGCCTTTTAGGTCGGGGGCATTATCCCGATCCTTTTTTATCGAATTTATAAATGTAACATTTATCGTTAAAATAAGCTGTTTAATTATAACTGGCCCCAAGGCACAGGATTTATTCCTGAACCTTTTTCGTGCTTTTTATGCCTGCCATGGCTGCTTGTTTATCCTTTTAGGAATAATCCTTTTTAACATGTCCCGGGTTGCTATACTAAAAACATTTTCCGTCCTTGGCGTTCCTTTAGCGGATTTTTTTTTTTTTTTTTATTAATGAGCGGCTTTCGCATTGCGATTTTTTTTTTTAACCTTGGGTTTATTCCTTTTATTGGATTTCCTTTTTTTTAAGTTGCTGGTTTTATTCCGTCCTTTTTTAAGCCATCGTTTTTAAAATTGATCGTTAGTTTTAATTGCTAGGTCCCTGTATTAGGTTTAGCCTCGGGGCCATTTTATTTTAGCAAGTTCGTTTTTTACCTCGGGCTTTAGCTTAATATAATAGGTGTAAATTTTAATTTTTTTAATTATGTTAAGGATTAAAGTAATACGTTTATAATTTGCCGTAAAAGGCACGCATGCCCTTTTTTAAACCAAATTATTAAGGTTTTTTGTGGCCATTTTTTATTCGTTTATTTGTTCGTAAATATTACCGATATTTATTTTAAATTTTTTCCAGCTGTTAAACACGCGGCGGATATTGTTAAAGGTATAAATTTCCCTTTTTATCGTGTTTTTAAGCTTTAGGTGAAACCATTGCTTTATTTTACTTTTTATAAAAGTAATTATAAATAATACCTTTTTTGCGTTGGTATTAAAATTTTTAGTATAAAAGGCGAAATAAGCCTTATAATTCGTTAAAAATGGCTCGAGAAGTTTGTTATTTTTACCGTTGAACCGGGCCGGATGGGGCATTTTAAAGCCCTTGATCGCAACTTTTTTCAAAAATTATAAATTATTTATTTGCTGGGTTAATTTTTTAAAATTTTGCAATACTTTTTTAAAAATTAATTGCATATTTTAAAATTAATAATTAATAGCTTTTAAATTAATGGTTATAATTTTAAACGCAAGGGTCGCTTGTTTTAAGTTGTTAAAGTTATAATTAATGCCTTTGTATTTGTATAAAACAAGGAGCGCTTTTCCTTCCGAAGCTGCCTTTTTCGTTTCGGGTTTTTTCGCCGAGGCTATTGTTACTGCTTTTTTGCCTCCGGTAAATATTAAACAGGATCAGTTAAAATGTTGCAAACAGGCCTTTTGCTTTTAGGGTAAGGCATTTAAAGGCGGTAACGGAGCAGTGCTGGTAGCAAGGTCGCTTTGCACGTGATTTAAAAGGGTTTAATAAAACAATAATTTTAATTGCTTGCCCAAGGGGATGCTTTAAAGTTAATTTAAATTAATTAATGCCAAGCACCAGTTAAGGCTATTTTAACCAGGAGGCCAGGCCTTTTTATATACCGGCATCGGCGCACGGTTGGTTAATAATTGGTCCGATTATTGTAATATGTCCCGATTATTGCAATCAGCCATATCGATAATGATTGTGTTAATATGTTTAAGTTCGATATATCCCACCGATCGCTGGCCCGTGTGCCCACCTTCCCAGCCACCCGGCAGCGGGGTATAAGGCGTAGTGCGGGGCTTTCGCATCCCGCCCTTTTAACCCTTCCTGCCGGCCCTGTGGCTGGTCGTAACACAGGGCTAAAGTGCAAATAAGTGCGCATAAAATGCGCGGGGGTTATAACTAATTTTAATCGGCAATAAAACCAAGGTTAAGCATATCCTTTTTAAAAAATTAAAAGCGCATTTTAGGTGCGGCTCCGGCAGCGTTTAAAGCGCGGTACGTTTTAAGAAACGCCGTTAAAACGTAATTAATTTGGCTGAATAAGGTCCAATTACCGTTTATACGGTTAAGGTTATAAACGTATCCAGCGAAAGCATTTTAAAGCTTTTTTTATAAGCCTTATAATAAGCAAGTTTAATTATTACGGTATTATGCAAATTTATGCATAATATATAATTTAATTATTTAAAACAGTTCCTAATCATTTTATATTTTACAAGTTTAAAAACCCGCTTTAAAATAGGTAGCAATAAACACGTAAAATTGCTATCAGCGGCAATTAAAGCTTTAAAAGCACGTAATGCAGCCTTAGCCATTAAACGCGTGCAAATTATAAAATAAAAGCTTTTAATTAAATATACAAAATTTAAGGGCATTAGGTTTTATTAATAATAATACTTGGCAATAATAAGGCCAAGGTATTAACTTTAAGTTTTATTTTTGTTAGTGCATATATTGCATATATGCATAAAGGCTCGTAGCTTATAGCAATGCAGCCTTATACACGGCACACGCCCGCCACGTT
>PYSR01000179.1:0-70121 GCA_003049425.1 Magnaporthiopsis incrustans
GTTTAGAGCCAACCTGAAGAGGGGAAACCGAGATATTGTGAAAAAAAAAAAAAAGGACAGAAGCACCCAGCTGGAGAGCGCAGTACACCTGGGCGCTTCCTTCCGTCTCACCCGTCCAAATTTCCGGTGTGCGGCGTCACCTAGCCAAGGTATGGAAATGTTTTCCCGCGCCGTGCGGCTCCTGTCTCCTAACCTGATCATGATCAGCACATGTCTGCATGCTTCCAGCTGGCAAAAGTCCCTGGGCATGGGCCCTGCCCTATCAAGTTTCACATCGGCACCATCAGCAGCCACTGGGTTGTGGTTGCATGGTATGCATATTTTGGTCTCAAGGTTGCAACCTGCACCTGCAGGCCGGAATTGGTTGGTGCTTGACGCTCGACGTCAATCAATTGATGACTTGACTTGACCCCTGGTCGCTTCCGGCTCCACGGGCGCCGCTCCCAATGACAGGTCAGCAAATCCCGACCCCCGAGTCCGCAACTTTCGGTCACCAACAACGCACCCAAGTGCCTTCTGGTTACTGTCTCTGGGGCGATACATGCGTCCGATGGCGTGTGACAAGGTCTCGGGGCATGGCACCGACGTCGACGTGCCCAAACAGACAGAGAGAATGCCTCTCAAAACACGGCCTCCATTTTGGGCCTCCGTCGCGCCCACCAGCTGGCTTGACCGAGACGAGAGCGCGTCTACTCCGAGATCTGTGGACGTGTTCGCATGGCCGTTGCCCTGGTCTGGTCCGAATATCGTCGGCCTGTTCTGCTTGTTTTGTTTGTTTTCTGGATAAACATGGCGTGACTCGCCATCCCAAGGCCTTGCTCTTTGGCCTGGCTGACTTTGACGGTCTCTTTTGACTTCCAGCCCCGGCCACCAGCAGGCAATAGGACTTCCCGTGTCTCACCCACGGCGGCGTGGGTTATCGCGCGGCACCTCTTTTCTGTCCGGTGGCGTCGCTTTAGTGCCTAGGTAGCTCCCCCCGGTGCGCTTCGTATCGGCAAGCGGGGTAGGGAAGAAGAAGGGTCGGGGCTGCACTCCCCCGTCCCCCAGCAAAAAGCCGAAAGCAAGAGACGACATGGACATGGCGTCAAAGAGCGGCAAGGCACCGAAAGCCACTTTCGTTCCTTTCCCTTGCACGGTTCTCAACACATATCATTGCCTTCCGTAGTCCTTGGATGGTGGACACACAAAGGCAGGCAATCCACACGCGCAGCACGCGTTGACATGTGCACACACAACATATTCTCCATGGCACGGCGTGCTGCAAATGCTCGCGCGCATCGCCAGACCCTGCTGCTATGGTTTTCTTGTTCCACATAGTGTCACCACAGAAGGCCTGACCTACGGACGCATTCCATCCATCTTCCCGCCTCGGCGCCCTGCAGACAGCCCCGATATGGGAGGGCACATACAAACAAGCATTCGTCCGAGCTATGGTGCATGCAGGACAAGCCGCCATTGTAAACCAGCGCTTTTTGCTTTTGTTTTCCCCTACTTTCCCCGTCCCGCGTCCGTTCCAAGTTGCGGGTATGTGGTATCTCTGGCCCTTGCCAATATGCTGCCTTGTTATATGCGTATTCTCCCGCCGGCCTGCTTTTCCATTTTTGCTGCTGTGCACCCACACATGTCCGGCCTTTCCCTTTTGCACAATCCTGTTTGTCTTACTATTGCCGTTTATTGCCATCTAGCAGCGCCCGAGTGTCACCATGAGGCAATCACTCTCTAGCGCCACTTTTGGTGCTTTTTATAGTGCCCCTCATTATTGATGCCAGTTTTCTGGCATGGCTTCTGGACACAGACCCGGAAGGCAGGTGGTCATCTGGTCATCTCATCGTCTCTCCAACGAGCCGCCAGCTAAAGGCCTTCCGAGTTATATGGTATTCTCGCTGGCGCAGCCATACCTCTCGGCTTGCGTGACATCCGGAACGGGAAGCGACTTCGAAGGAAAAAAAAAAACACGGCACATACAATGGGCTACGGAGCCGTCCCTGGGTGACACCCAGACATTGCGTGGCCCTTGTCTTGTCCGATCCAGCGGGGCGGAATAGCGCCACCTGCCGTCTCGCTACGTAACCCACCCACTCACCACCTTATCACTACTGCTGCCGAGCTCAGCCCGGGCGGGGTGTGAGAAAGTGGCTTGCTTGTGACCTTGATGTCGACGGCCACCTTAACGCCACCGGCCAAAACAAGAGAAAAACAAGAGAATCAGCTGGTTGTGGGTGGTAACAGTGGGTTGTGTGCAGGTTTGAGTTGCTCCCTCGCAGGTGCCCCCCCGGACGCCTATGGCCCGTGTCCTGGAAGTTGTGAGCCTCCTGCGTCCCTTTTTTCATGTTTACACTTTCCAATGTGTGTGTGTGTGCGCGCGTGTGTGTGTGCTATACATGTTTCTTGCTTCGGCCCCGAGAAAGATGCATGGACGCCAAGAAAGCCCGTCGGCGGTATGGGCTAGCAATCAACCAATGACATGGCTGGCCGAAGCAGCTGCCAAAATAGGAAACCAGACAACTTTTTTTTCTTTGCTTTTTTTGCGTGCGCGTGAAGTTTCTATAGCCGCCATGGCCAGGACACCACCTGCTCCGGCAAGGGAGGGCTTGGTAACAAGAGTGTGTTTGTGAACATCTGTGCGGACACACAGACGATTCGGCCTTCTCTTTTGGGAGCACCGCCGAAATAACAACGGCAAAAAAAAAAAAAAGAGAAAAAGACAAACGCGAAACCTGAAACTGCTAGTCCTCCCAAAGGAGCGGCACCGCTGCTGCCACCAAAGCAAAAAAGCCTTTCCGAACATTGTTGATATTTCCTCTTCTCATCGATGTCGTACCCGAAAAACTCTCACAGGGTGGTGGAGAGGGCTCAAACTCGTGGCCCTGAACTCAAACGGCAGCCGAAGGTGGCCCGCTCTGATCGACGACTTTCTTGGCTTTAGCAGCCAGTCTGCTGCGTACTCGTATCGCTCAATATCAAAATAAGCCAAGAATCGGCAAAAGGGATGTAAAGCAAGGTGCGGCTTGCGGGAGGAAAAAAAAAAAAGCAAGGCACAGAGTCAGACCTGATGTGGTGGGCAGGGTTTCGCGCTAGCTCGAGGCAATATTTGAGGACATATATCATCCACTCGGGTCATTTCTTCCTTTAGGCCCCCGAGAGGGTGGCCTCGAAAACGGGCGAGGAGAAAGCAAAGACAACAAACAAACAAAAAGCCATAAACAAAAAGAAAACAAAAACTGCCGATAAGCCCTTCCACTAAGGCCTCGCCCGAGCGCGCTAGAGCCACACTTTCCCAAGAGCCGGCACGCTTTCCTCCGGCTGGAGGCGGCCATCCTTGTTTCCGATCACTTGTTTTTTCTTCTTCTTCCCTGGGTACCTTATTGTTCTTGACCAAAGCTTGGGTGGCTCGGCTGGCAGGCAATTGATCGGCCCATCCCTCCCTCGCCTCGAGCCTCTGCACCTTCCATTCCCTGCCTGGCCGCTGCAGTTCGGACCCAGTCCGGCACCCGCGCCGCGAGCGCCCAGCCCACAACCCACACCGAATGTTCCTATCGATCGAACGCCCCCGCGTGCCCTCGTGCCCAGGACGCAGGTCAAGCCCACCTGAAGCAACGCGCACATTTTGTTTGTGGACTGGCTTTGACGACACACTTCTAGGCGCCGCCGGTTTTTCCTTGGTTGTAGACAAAGCCAACGCTCAGCATCTTTCTGTCAGCCTGCAGGCCGCCGTCCATTTTTTTTCTTGTCATGTCTTGGTGTTATTACTAAAACGGAAGGAGAAATACTTGGCAAAAGTGGCCGAAGATCCCTGCTCCCACCAAGGAATGCACTCAGCCGCTTACCCCTCTTCCTTTCCTCTCCTCTCCCTTCGGGAAAGAAGAAGTTTTTACGAGTGACCTCTCGATAGTTACTGTTGCCCACAGCCCGGCTCAGCTGGGTAGCAGGGTGTGGAGACATGGGCATGGATGTCCACGGTTGGGTTTCCCGAAGTCCAGGGCGCCAGGGCGGCAAATGTTGAGCGGTCTGTCAACTGTCCATCAATGTTCGGTCCTGCGTCCGAACGGCCAATTCCAGCCAACGAGCAGGGACAAGCAGGTGAGAATACGGGCGAAGCAACGCACATTCCCGGAAGCTAAGCCCGTAGATCCTTACTCGTTCCTGCGCATGGCAGGCAAGTTAACGCTGCCACATCGTGAAGGAACAGACATGGACCAGGACAGGACCTGATTCGGAGTACTTGGGATAGCTTGGAGGGCTCGGGGTCGGTCTTTGCTTTTTTTTTTTTTTTCCTCCGGTTGGCCGCTTCACCAAACAACGACCCAGCGGCTGCGTGCATGTTTGCCTGGTCACAGTTGTGTTGCCTCTCGGGCCCCCTTTTTGTTTTTGCCTCCAGCGGCTGAGGGCCGCGGGGAGAATTCATGTCAACGGCCATTTTGATCACATGGGAGACCGTTGATACTAGGTGCGGCGGGCCAGTCGCAACGTCTCTCGCTCCCGCCCTTTGTTCCACCGATCCCGAGGCAAACGGGTAAAAAGATCAATGGCTGGTCTGTAATCCCCTGATCAGCCACTCATCTATATCTCCCTGCCCTCAAAAGCCTCATCATCTCAAAATGCGAGGGTTGCTGCTGGTACCGGGCGTACAGGTCAGACCAAAGATGGATACGATACCACAGCGGCCTAGGATGCAACACGCTCTGACAGCATCAAGCCTAGCCGGATGCCCGATCGGGGTAGTGACCTGACGTGCAACGGAGCGAACCCGGAAACTTCACAGTCTTGGTTTTGGAAAGGACCTTGCATGGGAAACACGATGGGCACGTAGACACCGCCATGGGCAGACGGCAAGCCGGAAGAAAGCTACTACAGGCAGCTACGGCATCGTCGGACTAGTCGAGTACACTGGAGCTCCCATGCCGTCCATTGTTGCGAAGGATACTGGAATGAGCCGCCGACATACCGCCTTGCCGATGACGTGATATACATGCGGACTTGCAAACAAGAAATCCCTGAAAATAAACGAACAAGAGGGGAAACGAACAGAAAGGGCGGGTGGATGGCATGCAGACCAGAACAGCACATGTCCCGGAAGTCCCTGTATACACATGGCCTTGCAGACTAGCCGAGAGGTGATTGTGCAGCTCTCTGCAGCATGGTAGTATTGATGTGCATATGTTTCAGCATTGCTGCTTGTTGGGCGAGCGGGCACGAGGTTTCATCTGGAACCGCTGTGGGGAAGCACGCTATCAAGGACAAATGATGACACTTCTGGCCAGCGTGTATGTACGTGAGATGTCTGCTTTGTTTTTTTGTTGACTGTCCGGCCTACGCACGCAAGCGAGAGAGTTTGCGCGCGTGTGTTTGCGAGCGTCCTGTTTGCGGTATGCTCAACAGGGATTGCTACAGTAGAGCGGAGGCGGCCGGAGGGAGGGGGTCGCACCATGGGTGAGCAAGCGGCGAGTGACATCGGGCCATGCCATGGGCTGGACGCTGGCATTCCAGGGGTGGGCCACGGCTGGCCCTCGCAGCCATCTCCCCCTAGAAATAGCATCAAAGCTGATCTCAGAGGCGCGGTTACGGCGGCCGGCAGGCCAGGCTGGACCGGGCGTCGGTGAGACGTTGGCTGCTGAGGGTGCAATGGGGAATTAAACATGCTGCGTTGGCAGTGCATTAGCAGCGGCGGAAATGACCCGCGCACACGTACCGAGCCTGATTGGCAAAACTGCCAAATCCCGGTGCCCCTCCAGCTGCCATCCGTCCACAGTATTGCACATTGGATGGAGGCTTTTCCGCTTGGGACCGAGTCCAGATGACGGACCGACCATGGGGCAGCACGCAACAATTGGCTGACGCGACAGTGACGCGAAACCAAACGCCATCAACCATCAACACCCACGCGGGGAAGCTGGCTTGTCGAGCCCCACCCCTGCCTGGTACCTTCCCATGGCAACAAGCCCAGTGCCTGCATCCATGCATCCACGGATGGCTGCCGCCCTCATGTGCCTTGCGTCTGCGAACGGGAAAAGACCGGCAGATCTGCCTGACTCTGATGATCGGGGAAGGTTCGGGGCTATTTTCTTTCATTTGGCGTCAGGCGAATGCGACTGGCTCGCTGCTGCACGGGTGCTGTTGACGATGCTTATCGCCTGGGGCTGTGGGCCAGTTGGATGGATGGAGGGCAGGGCATGGCCTGCATGGAAATCTCGAAGGAAGCCTGCGTGTGACGGCGGGTAGCTGCCCCGACGTATTCCGGTGTGGGGCCCAAGCGCCAAAAATGGACATGAGAGCGCTGCCCAGTAGACCGGTCCGAACGCCCGTGTTCGGAGATGTATTCTACCGTGGCCCTCTAGCCTCGCAAAAGAGACGGGCGGTGGCGGGAACGTGTGAGGAAATTTTGCCGATTCCAGGGCGAGCGAAAAGGCACAGCAGGCGTCAATCAAACCAACGGGCTCTCAGGCACAAGTTCAGCGCAGCTGTGCCGACGGGAACTGCGCCAATCATGGCCTCTAGCGCCCCGTGTGTATTTCGGGATCCAGCCAATCAGCGGGCGCCTGCCGCGGCTGAGACTGGCTTTGTCAGCCTTTTTGCCCCTCTGCGGGTGGAGAGAAGGCACGCTTGGGAAATTTCGCCCTCCCCTGCGACAAGCCGAGCCGCCTATCAACCCCAGCCTTGGGTGTCACCGAAATCAATTTCCAGCGTGCATTCCAGCCAGGCTCTGCTGCCCTGCTGCTGCATCGGAGACCACGCCTAATTTGGCCCGCCAGGTCGTAGGCGAAACAGGCTCCCCGGCCCTCCAAGCAAGCACTGCAGGCGCCAGCGCCAGAGCGGTAATTGCAGACCTGCATACAACGAGATTTGTGGCGCTTCCTGTCCAGCTCACTTCCTCACCGTGTCTGCCCGCACACGCCCCCCTATCAGGCACAGCCCATAGCCCACCCCCCACCACCCCCCAACAAACCGCCCACAACCTGGTGCCCGGTCTAGCAGCCGCCTGCCGATCAAGCAGCAATGGAGGCCGAGATTAGGACAATCCTCCCGAATGTGGACCCCGTGGTGTCCGAGTACTCGGTAGGGTACCTGACCCACGCCTCGACGACGTGGGCCGGCGACGAGGAGAGCGCCGCTCCGCCACCGCTGGCCGAGGCCGCCTCCGCCGTCACGGAGCTACTGCTCTCGGCTTCGGGCAACCCGGACGCCCGGCTGGAGGAGAAGATCCGCTCGCTGGTCGAGAAGTGGGTGGACAAGTACGCCGAGGCCAGCGGCTCGCACGAGCACCGCGGGCCCGCCGTCCGCCGCCTGGACCAGACCATCCAGGTCAGCGCCCAGCGCAACATGTCGTCCACCCTGACCGTCTCCCAGGGCGGCGTCGACCTCGAGTCCGCCAACGCCCGCAAGGTCGAGTCCAAGGTCGACCGCAAGAAGCTCGAAAAGGCCGAGCGCAAGATCGCCGCCAAGCAGAACAAGAAGACCTTCAAGACGGTCGAGTACGAGTCGTCGCGCCTGCTTAACCAGCCGGACGCCGCCCAGTCGTACGAGGACTTCTACATGGCCGTCAACCCCCTGCAGATGGGCGGTGGCAGCGCCGGCAAGAGCAAGGACATCAAGGTCGACAACACCGACGTCTCCATCGGCGGCCAGCGCATCCTCGCCGACACGACCCTCACCCTGTCATACGGCCATCGTTATGGCCTTGTCGGCTTCAACGGTGTCGGCAAATCGACTCTGCTCCGCGCTCTATCCAGGAGAGAGGTTCCTATACCTACCCACATCTCTATTCTCCACGTCGAGCAAGAGGTAAGTCGGGTGGCAGATGCCGCGCGCGGTGATGCACCCCGTGGGATAGAGATGAGACGAAAGCCAGAACTCGAACTGACAATTCCCTTAGATAACTGGAGACGATACTCCTGCGTTGCAAGCTGTTCTGGATGCCGACGTGTGGCGCAAGGTCTTGCTGAAAGAACAAGCCGTAAGTGCTCCAGCCCGACTCGTTGATATACAGTATATCTTCCCTCGTTACGGGGGGATGAACTGCCTATATTCCTTCTGCACGCCGGGGCATGCCGCTTACGCCCGCACCACTTCCCTCAACCTAGAAAATCACGGCAAAACTGGCCGAGATAGAGCAGCAGCGGGCATCCATGGCAGACACCTCAGAAGAGGCGGCCAGACTGGACCGCGAGCGCGAGGCTCAAGACCAGACGCTGGGTGACGTCCAGGCCAAGCTCGCCGAGATGGAGTCGGACAAGGCCGAGTCGAGGGCAGCCAGCATCCTGGCAGGCCTCGGCTTCTCTCCGGAACGGCAGCAGTTCGCAACCAAAACCTTCTCGGGAGGTTGGCGTATGCGTCTCGCTTTGGCGCGAGCGCTGTTCTGCGAGCCCGACCTCCTGCTCCTCGACGAGCCGTCAAACATGTTGGACGTCCCATCCATCACCTTCCTTTCCACCTACCTCCAGAGCTACCCCAGCACCGTGCTGGTCGTGTCGCACGATCGCGCCTTTCTCAACGAGGTGGCGACCGACATCATCCACCAGCACTCCCAGAGGCTCGACTACTACCGCGGAGCCAACTTCGACTCGTTCTACGCCACGCGCGAGGAGCGCAAGAAGACGGCCAAGCGCGAGTACGAGAACCAGATGGCGCAGCGCGCGCACCTGCAGGCCTTCATCGACAAGTTCCGCTACAACGCGGCCAAGTCGTCCGAGGCCCAGTCGCGCATCAAGAAGCTCGAGCGCATGCCCGTGCTCGAGCCTCCCGAGGCCGAGTACAGCGTCCACTTCAGCTTCCCCGACGTCGAGAAGATGTCGCCGCCCATCATCCAGATGTCGGGCGTCACCTTTGGCTACACCCCTGACAAGGTCCTGCTCCGCGACGTCGATCTGGACGTCCAGCTGGACTCGCGCATCGGCATCGTCGGCCCCAACGGCGCGGGAAAGACGACGGTGCTGCGCCTGCTCATCGGAAAGCTGACGCCCACCTCGGGCGTCATCACGCAGAACCCGCGCCTACGCGTCGGCTTCTTCGCCCAGCACCACGTCGACGCGCTGGACCTGACCGTGTCGGCCGTCACCTTCATGGCCAGGACGTACCCCGGGCGCACCGACGAGGAGTACCGGCGCCAGCTCGGCGCCTTTGGCATCACGGGCACCACGGGCCTGCAGAAGATGGAGGTTCTGTCGGGAGGTCAAAAGTCGCGCGTCGCCTTTGCGTGCCTGGCGCTGCAGAACCCGCACATCCTCGTGCTCGACGAGCCGTCCAACCACCTCGACATCGAGGCCATGGACGCCCTCAGCGACGCCCTCCAGCGCTTCCAGGGCGGCGTGCTCATGGTCAGCCACGACGTCACGATGCTGCAGACGGTCTGCACCAGCCTGTGGGTCTGCGACGGCGGCACCGTCGAGAAGTTCCCCGGCGACGTCCAGCAGTACAAGAAGCGCATTGCTGCCCAGGCCGACGCGGCCGGTGTGGTCAAGGCTCACTGAGTGGCGGCTCCGGGATGACATCTTTGTGCGAGTGGTGGTACGGAACCAGCAATCAAAGCCCGCCGCATGCGATCTAGGTGTGTGGTAGTGGCGATGGTATCAAGAAAATACAGGCTTGTTGCTCGATATCTATGTGCCACGTGGTATACGAGTGATTTTCATCGTGAAGTACATTTGCTTAAGAAAAGGAGATGTGATTTTGGGATATGATAATCTGGTAAAAGTATCGACTACAATAACCTGGCACAGCAATTCTATATTGTATTGCCACATCGGGAGCCACCTGATTCTACACATAGCTACCTATCTTTTACAGATGGCGATACTTATTTTTTTTTTCGATTGACAGCACATGTACTGAAACGGGAGACGTAGCTTAAGAGTTTAGATGCACAGAAGGCAAGCAAACGATCTTTAGATGGAAGCGTCCATGAGCACAATTCCGAAGATAGGACCAGATCGCGGCAGCTACATCATCTACCTAAGGTACCTAGCTAGGTGGGTACTTCTATAGACTTACCCAGGTACCTACCTACCTACCTACCTACCTACCTACCTACTCATCAGGTCGAGTCAGCACGGAAGCGTGTTTTTCCCCATCAAATATAGCGTCGCCCTGAACCAGCTGTCACGCTGAGTCGTCAGGACTCTCGCAGGGCGGGCAGACATACACACAAGAAATACAGAACAAGTCCGCAATCGGGCATTTCTCGACCGCCTTTTCGGACTCGTGCACAGTCACAGCATGGAAAGTTCATAAAGCAGGATAATTGATTAAAAAAAAAAAAAAAAAAAAAAAAAAGGGGGGGTCACACGGCCCAGCAATCCGTTTGCACACTACTCAGGGGCAATCTACGTGGACAGATCTTGTAGGATGAAAAAAAGGTGGCTCCGCCCGTGGTCCTACCAACTTCGAAACGTCATCCCGGTTTCTGCGCGCGGGTTGTGTTCTCTGTCGTGACGGTGGATAGGAGGATGGCAAGGTGGAGGGGCACAGGAGAGGCCGCTCATCGGTCCTTCCACCCTCAAGTGGAAAAAGCAGGCGACAAACGGGGCGGCGGACGGAGCACATAGAGATTGGTGGATGGGCGGGTGCCATGGTGGGCAGTGCATCAGGACCCCAAGGGCCAATCAAATCGAAATAATGAGGCCTGCCTGCCTGGAGGTTAGGCAGACAAGCACATTGCTGCCAAGTGGCGCAAGGCAGAATTTACATCATCATGAGTTGCGGACTGGTTGGGAACAGAACTTCGCATTTACCATTGAGAATGGAGAAGAGAAATAGCGCCCGCCTCGTAGTCGAGACACGCTGAAAATTTCATGAGCTGACTGACTGAATGTCTTAGGAAAACATGAAATGAAACGAAACCATAACCGAATATACCCCCCCGGACCTGCATCATGGAAATTGACCGATCCCAACTGAATGTAGACGGGAAAACGGAAAAATAGGAAAAGGAAAAAAAAGTCAACTGATAATGCGGCCTCCCCATTATTTTGTTGCTTTGTTTGTTTAAAGAGGACCGAAAGTCCTCGTTCCCTCCAGTTCACTCAAGATGATAGCGAGCACAATAAAAGCGAATCAACACTAAGATCGGTTTCGTCAAGGCGCACCCAGTGATTGAGCAACGTTCCTCCAGTGGTCACGCTCGGCCTCGAGCTTGGCAATTTTCTCCTCCAGCTCCTCGAACCGCATGGCCTTGCGCTCCCGGGACTTGCGGGCAGCCAGCGTGTTGCGCGCACGCTTCATGGCCACGATGTCTGAAGGGTCATCGACGACGATGGGCGGTAGAGGCTTGTCTCGTCGGCGAGAGTTGACACCAGCAACAGAAGAGTGACGGCCAGACGTTGGCGAGTTCCCAGACTTGCGGCGAGTTGCAGGCGAGCGCTCCACAGGCTCGACCTCCTCAGAGCCCGAAGCAGGAGACAGCTGGGTCCTCTGCGGTTGAGGGGCGGGGTTCTGAGCAGGCTGAGGGGCGGCGCTGTTGTTGTTGGTGGTGCCAAGGTTGTCGCCGGCCTGAGGGAAGAGCGGATACCAGACGTCGCCAGCAGAGCCGATGTCGTCCCCCGCGATGTTGGGGGAAACGTCGTAGCTGCCGTCGCCGAACTCGGGTGACCCGTGGTAGATTGACGGCGAGGTCAGGGCGGTCAGAGCGGTCGAGTTGGGAGCCGACATGAACGGCTCCTGCAGGAGCAGCTCCTGCGGCGAGACCGTGCCCATGTTGCTGGCAGAGCTAGAGGTATTGATGTCGAACACGCTATGAATGGCCGGAGACGAGAGCACAGAGGCGCCGCCCTCGAAGGCGGTAAAGTCGTCGAAGGAAAAGTCTGGACGCAAGGCGTGTGAGCGATGAGACGACGGCATGGATGAGGAAGCGGGGTTGTTGTCGTCTGTACCTTGGACGTTCATCTTGCCCTGCGTGTGCGTGTTGATGCTACCGGTGCTCTGGGAGAAAAGGGGCACAGGCGGACGGACAGCACGGGGTTGGTCGGTGTTCAGAGCGACGGTTGACGAGGGGGCCGACGAGTAAAACTGTCCAGGGGTCTGCGCCGGGTGGGTGAACCGATTGGTGTATGCCGTAGGAGAAGTGGAATGTCCGGTGGCCTGGATGATCTGTGCTACTCTCTGGTTCTGCACGGAGGGAGAGGCGGCGTGCGGATGGTGACGGTGATTGTGAGAGGCACTTCGGACGGCCACAGAGTGCGAGACAGACCGGCTAGGTTGATGAGATCGCTTGGGCGTATCGAACAGAACAAAGTCCTGGTTCAGAAACTGCGGCTGCTGGGGTGATTGCGCGGATGTTGCCGGCAGGCTGGGTGAACTGGAGGGAAGCCATGGTGACTGTTGTGAATCCGTGGTGAAGACGTTGTAGTCTTGGGCGGGAATGGTGACGGTGTTTGAACTCGAGCCGAAGCTGTGACTAGCCGTGGTGAAGTTCAGGTCTTCCTTTTCAGGGAGATCTGAGCACTCTGACGAGTGATGAGTGGGGAGTTTGCAAACGGTGGGTGGGAGTAGGGACGGAATTTTGACGGTTGGTGCGTAAACGCGGGAGACTTTTGGGGGAAGCGTGTTCACAACATCTTGATGGATGTTGCTGGTGGTTTTGTCTGGGGCGATTGAGGCATTTGGGTTGTGGAAGGAAAAAAAAAAAAAGAAGGGGACCGAAGGAGGGGAAGCGCTGCCTGCCACTTTTTGTAATTTTTCAGGCAGCAACCCGGCCAGGCAAGCAAACCCGCAAGGGCGCAAGGAAGGGCGTGTGCCCCGGCTTGCTGACATGAGAAACCAGCCGCCTGGCTGGGATTCCCGGAGCGGGGCAATTGCGAGTGACTCATCCGGGAACCTGGTCCTCACCTAACAGGCTCGAGTTTATCCCCACTGTGCGCCTGCCATCTGTGTCGGGTGCCTCTGCTTTGTCCTTTGCGCCAATGGCAATTATGGCCTGTCCAGCTTCAGCTTCATTCTCTTGTTCTTCTCCAATCCTAGGGTCTTGTTTCCCTTTTATCTGCCCCTTTTTTCTTTTTCTTTTTCTCTTATTCTGCGTTCCTCGTTCCTATCGGTGCGGGTTCCCGTCCCGTCGCCCTTGGAAAACAAACAGCCAGTCGCACAGTCTATTTGTTAGTGGGATCCCTGGGCGTCGCGTTTCCACGATCGACCCCCCCACACCCAGAACTCAGGCCCACTCACAAACCTTGAGGACTCCGCCCCCTGGAAACAACGTGCGCCCAACCAATCTCATCCTGTCGCAAGGCGCTGGGCGGCACATGGGCCTTGACCAGATGGAGCTAGGCCGCGCCGCCGAGGACGCGACGGTTTTTGCGCTTCGCTTCAGTAGGCCACCGCCGGTCAGCTGGGAAAGGGAGGAACCGGGCCTCGCTTTGCGACGAGCAAGGGCGGCGTTCGACATGGGGGAAGGAGAAGTGGACAGATGGCCAACTGAGAAACCCCTAAACCACGGCCGTGCCCAACAAACCTGCTGGGCGGGCTGTCCTGCGGACCCATTCCCAGCAAAACATGGATATACGAGGGATTTCGCATTTGCCCGAGCCTTGCCGCCCATCCGCAGATTGGGGTGCCCCGTGGACGGCTGGGCTCCGTGGGACCAACGACCAAGTCCTATTCCTGGACAGTCCTGTGTCCTGGGATATTCCAGCATGGACGGTTCCAAGCCAGACGGCTCGCAACCCCACGATCCGACCTTGCACGGGGTACGGGTATACGTATACCTTGTGCGTACGTGGCATGCGTATTTGGGAGCAGGCAAGAGATTCGAATCTTGCTGCCTGAATTCTCGCTCTCGGCAGGTCGTCCATCAACCACATGCACACCGGCCAGCCAACCGCCCCTTGGACCTCACGTCCTAGATCGCTCTCCTCCTTTCGACGCGGAGTCCTTGCGCCATTCTGCACATGGACTTAGCGCGATTGAGGAGTGAATGCGCGCGCCTGGACACAAATGGCGCAAATTTCCCCTCGACGCGACTGAATCGCAGCCATCAATTGGCCAATTGGCCAATTGGAGACGGTCGCACTCGACCGTCGAAGAAGGTCTACGTTGTGAGTCACACTCTCGTAGAGCGTGGAGGCTGGATACCTGCATTCGACCCTGGCATTCTTGGCTGGGGACCCCATCCGCTGGACTGGCATGAATGCAGCACCAAACCCACTGCGCTTAGGTGAAAGGTGGGCTCGGCAGAGTTGCCCACGGCGCGACGGATGGAGAACCCGAACCCTCTCTACGTATCTGAACAGAGTTTCTGCGTGGCTGCTGCATTGTGGACATAGAATGGGTGGGTTTCTTGGGTGAGCCAGACGGGTCAGACGGAGGGAAGAACCGCCGACTCAAATGTCCTCTTCATGCCATTATATGCGACGCTACCTTACGGTGCTAAGCCTTCCCCAGTCCGCGAACGAGCCAATCCACAACTGACGGAGAGACAGCCTGCATACGAAGGGAGCAGCAAAGAGGCGGGCGGGCTGTGCCAGGTCCTTCCCCATGCCGAGCGCACAGAGCACCGGCGTGGGATGAACGGCGCCTCTGCCGCCCCCTTCGTTTAGCAACGTTGCTGCTGCCCATCAACGAAGAAAATACGACCCCCGGTTGCTTTCGGCAAGGACCGGGTCGCGGAGCTAGCAACCACCCACGGCCATCCGTTCCGGGACTTTTTACCCACACCCACCTTTCCGCGCGTCCAGCGGCTGCCGAGTTCCTGCTTTTGTTTTTCCAGGCAGGCGCCGCCGCGTGCACCATCATTGCTGCCGACGAAGCCAAACGCACGCGTGTGGATCCTACTTGAGCCTCAGGCTGACAAGGGAGGACTGGGCCGACGGGGCTCCTCGCGTCCGCTCTTCTGCACGATGCCGATTTCATTCCGGCGTCGGTCTGGCCGTGTGATGCTTCGTGCCCCCCTTGAATGTGTGCTTGCTTACCCGCCTAGGTACGTGCTGATCGTCTGATGATGAGGTCTTGCCGTCCTCGTGCTGAAGCCTGTCCGGGCTCGGTATCATGACATCTTTATTCCCACGTCCGGTGTAAGGGACGACAGAACAGTCGGGGTAAGCACATGACGGGTCACAGATAGGCTCTGGACTGCGGGCTATCCCACTGTTTATTCTCTTCCCTTCTCGTTCCCTATCGCTGTGGATGCTGAAAATTATTGTTTTCCTACTGCATGTCCATTTCCCAGATCCTAAAGTGTGTAGTTGATCACCCAGAACTACCCAGGTGATGCGTGAAATTCCAAGATTGCTATTCAAAAAACCATATGGATATCTCAAAACAAAGAAAGACAAGAAAATGGGCAGGCTAGATCAAGCCCCGAAAATCGCAGTTTGCATCAACGAGTGCCGCCTATTGGTTCTTGCACTTCGGTAGCGGGAGCACGCTGCCTTCCCGGGTCCTCCGGAGGTGCCTCGGCCGCATTTCCAGGGGCGGCCGCGGTGGTTTTGGCCAAGTACTCCCTCAGGATCTCGTCCTTGCGGCCGACGGCGGGCCAGGTCCTCTCGCCACGCGCCACGGCCGCCTCGGCCTCGGCGAGCCACTGCTGCCAGGGCGGGGTCGTGGGCGCCGCGCCGCCACGCTCGGCCCAGCCCGTGACCTTGGTCTCGCGGATGGCGTACCAGAGCGTGCGGGTGAAGCTGGGCACGCCCTCGCGCTGGTCGTACTGGGACAGGTTGCCGTCGTCGAGGAGGCCACCGTGCGCGTCCAAGGCGTCCGTGGGCGTCACATCCTTCCACTCATAGCGGCTCAGGTCCCAAAAGTCGCTCGGCGGCAGCATGCTCAGGGCCCAGTAGAGGGCATTGAGGATGATGTAGGCGGTGCCGACGAAGAGCTGCATGTTCCAGGAGCAGTTGCCCAGCAGCACGGTGCTGACCATGAGCATCATGGTGCCGAGCCCCATGAGCAGGCGGTAGAGGCGGTTGTCCTTGATGCGGTAGTCGCACTCGGCCGTCGTAAAGAGCTCGCGCCCGACCTCCTCGCTGCACTTAATCAGGATGAAGGCGCCCTCGCGCGTGCGGATGACGACGTCGCCCTCGGGCACCCTGTTGGTGTGCGTCCGCTTCATGAGCACGGGCCGCCACCAGCTGGCCCAGCCGACGATGCTGGACTGCAGCCCGATCATGCTCACCGCTAGCATGGCCGGCCCGTCCGTCCAGAACCAGGCCATGACGAGCAGCGCCACCGTCACGAGCATGGACAGTATGCCGAGGATGTGGATCGGGCTCCAGAGCTTGGCGGGGATGGCCGGGCGCTCGCGGAGCGTCGCCAGCGTGGGATTTGCGATGAAGTCGGTCATCTTGTCCTTGGCGGTGGGCCGCCGCCGAAGCTTCTGGTGCGGTTCCATGTCGCCCTTCTCCGGGTCCGGATCCGGCGTCCCGTTGAATGTGACCGACCGGCCCGTGGACCGCGCAGCGACGCCGGGACTGACCGCTGTGGCACTGCTGTCCTCAGCCCCCAGCAAGGGAGGCCGCCGGCCCGGCGTCGTGTGGCTTACCGCGCCGCCTTGAGACTTCCTGCCGAGGCGGAATACGCGGCGGATGTAGTCCATGACCGAGGGGGACTCGCGGGCAGGGGTCCGGTTAGCGACTATATCGCCGGCGCTGTTGGCTTCATCTGTGTGCTTGATCTTTATGACGCGGAACTCGAACGGCTTGATCCCGTCTAGGTTGACGATGATGTTGGCGAAGAAGCCGACCGAGTCGAGCGCGACGCCGCTCTTGACGCCCGTGACCTTGGCGGCAGTCGACGGCATGCGATGAGGCCTGACGGGCTTCAGCAGGGCCTGGGGCGCGGGCAGGATGCGGGGCAGCAGGCAGAGGGCGGACGAGGTGATGGTCTGCGAGTGCTCCGCCATGGACGACTCGCCGATGACGGCCAGCAGAGTGATGATATCCAGCCGCCACTCCGAGTTTTCCAGGCGGTCGCCTGGAAGAGATGGGAACCATTTCCCCACGCCTGCCATGGTTGCTGTTCAGGAGGTCTTGTCGGACCGAGCAAACAAACTTGAAGCACTAGCAAACAAACAAGGGATGAGGTATTACTGCGCGTTAGGTATTACCCGCGCCAGAAAATCCTGTGGCGCTCGAAAGGGGTTTCTCAACAGCGCTTGCCGCGAGGTACATATACGAAGCCAGGATGGAAGTATAAATACAGGGGACAGGGGACTGTTGGCACGATGTGAATTTGAACGGTTGAGGAGATCGAGAATGAGAGTGAGACGGCAAAGCCAGCGTTTCCGCCTCCACAAACAGGTAGATAGGGTGGGATTCGAACTGGGCCGGGCGTCGCACGCCCAGTGAGGCTGGGGCTGGACTTGGCATAATTGCGTGTCGCTTTTCCCCGTGTGCTTGTGGCACCTGTGGTTCCCGATCGTGGCAGCCAGTCTTGCGGCCGACAGAGAGTTAAGGCCGTTGGACTGAAACCAGCACTGCCCAGCCCAGGGCAAAATTCGTGCGGCAGAGGTTGACACAGGGCGCTCATCAGCGTCCCTCTACGGCTTAGTGCCGATGCCGATGGCGCGCCATTGCCGAGGCCGGCTCTCACACCTCACCTGGTACTTTGAGCTGAATGACGCTGGGGGTGTGAAAGATGTTGGATGGGATGATCATTGAGGTGACAGCGGGCCGTGGCTTGCAGAAGAACTGATGAATCGCTGTGGGTTCTGGTTGGTAGCCAGGCAAAAGGATGAAAAAATGAAGACGAAAAAAAGAAATGCGATAGACTGGAAGGAATATGATCACGGCCTGAAATATGAATTGGGCAATTAATTCCATGCATGCAAACGAACCTTGCATGTGTCGATTCGGCTGCCGCTTCGGCCTGAGTTACCATGAATCGCTTCCCCAACCCCCCTCATCTAAACTATCGTGAGCCGCCCGCGACCAGACAGGCGCCAGGATGGACATGGCGCCAATCTACATCGTCGGCATCGGCAACCTCGGAAAGCTGGTCGCCTACTACCTGCGAAAGCAGTCGCCGGCTACGCCCGTGACCCTGCTCCTCCACAGGGAGGGGTTGCTGTCCGACTGGGCGTCCGCCGGCCAGGCCATAGAGTGCGGCACGCCAGGCGTAGATGTCGTCGACAGGCGGACAGGCTTCGCGGTCGAGGCGCCGGGCCAACACCACAAGACACCACTGCCGCCCATCAAGAACCTCGTTGTGGCCACAAAGACGTACATGACCACCGCGGCTCTGCGGCCGATACGGCACAGGCTAGGGCGCGACTCCAACGTCCTGTTGCTGCAGAATGGAATGGGTACACACTCCTGAGGGTTCTACCACAGCATCGACCCCAGAGTAAATTGCAGGGCTCATCTGACATTGCCCCCCGGCCAACACCCAAAAAAAAAAAGGCTCCGCGGAAGAGCTCTCCGCGACGCTCTTTACAGATCGCAAGTCGCGCCCGGCATACTGGGCGGGCATAAGCAGCGCCGGCGTCTACAGCACAGGCCCCTTCTCCATCGTCCACGCCGGCCGCGGGTCCCTGACGATAGGTAGGGTCCTGCTGGATGACGACCATGACGACAGCAGCGGCGACCAGCAGCGGCAGCGGCATTCCGAAATGGTGCAGCGCCTGCTCGAAGCGCGCCATCTCGAAGCGACCCTGGCGACCTCGCACCAGCTCAGGGCGGCGCAGCTGCGCAAGCTCGTCGTCAACGCCACCATCAACCCCCTGACCGCCATCCTGGACTGCCACAACCGCGACGTGTTTGCCACGCCAGCCCGGCTGGAGCTGCTGAGGCTGCTGATCGCCGAGACGGGGCCCGTGGTGCGGGCCCTGCTCTCCTTGTCCGACAACGACAACGACGACGACTTCTCCGACGACCGCCTCACGGCCGCCGCCCGGCTGGTCGCCGAAAAGACGGCCGACAACGTCAGCTCCATGCTCCAGGACTCGCGCGCCGGGCGCGAGACCGAGATCGACTACATAAACGGCTACGTCGTCTCCCGCGCGGCGAAGCTCGGCCTCGCCGCGCCCGTCAACGCGGCCCTCGTCGCCATGCTGAAGCGGCGCGAGACGGCGACCGAGGCCGACATGGTGGAACGTTTCGCCCGCGCAACAAATTCCACGCCGTGAGCACGCCATAGGTCCTTACACACGGGGCAACAGGACTTTTTCCACTTCGTTCCTCGGTGGCCTGGCGTGGCGTTGTGGCTACCCTATCGGTGTAATCACGCATCCACCTGGGGGGCTGTGTCGTAGAAAGTGTGACTCGAACTCTGGGCTGGGGCCAATGGCGTTTGTTCTGCCCAAGATTGCATCCGCCCATTGCGGCCTGACCATCCAGTCATCAGCCGCCATGTACGCGCCCGGGATGGGCATCTCTGCCTGAAACCGAAAGCTGGCACATTCTCAGCCTGATTGCAAATCAAAAAGTGGAAAAAGTCCTGTTATCTTGTCCGATTCGCCTCCAGGAGCTCTTCCCGTGGAAGCCCAACTTAGCCCCTCCAATCCAGGCATCCATCTATCACTGGTTTTCGGCCCATGTCCGGAATCCCCGCCGCCTCTCCGACTCCAGAACGCCCCAGCCCTTCTAAACAATCTCAGCGCCGCAAAAGTCCGCCGCCCCGCGTCATTACCCGTTATTTGCGCTCTGGTGTATGTAGAAGAAGAAAAATAAAAAATAAAAAATAAAAAAAAGAGACTGAGAATGAGTGACAGTAAAATTTAGCAAATCTAGATCGGTTAGGCTGTGCTGCTCGGCTTGTCCATCCTTGTGGCACTGCGGAGGCTTTTGTAGTCTTCCAAAATCCAGTCCAAGAATTCGTCCCATAGCTTCCTCCACTCTTGATAGACCCTAGCGCGCTCTTCGTCGTCCAGGCAGGCATGCTCCAAGCTCCACTCGATCAGCTGGCGCCATCCGTGGAGCGTGAAGTCGTCCCTGCCGACGAAAACCTGGTAAAAGTCATGGGATAACGACGACCTACGGGGAGCTAAGTTAGACTAGAGGCAACAGCCACTAAAGCCCGCAAGGGAGCCGGAAAGAGAAATGTACCTGAACAGCGTGCCGTTGTCGCTGTTGACTGTGCAGTGCACGTTGTTCGCCAGGAGGTTGTACATGGCGTGGCCGCCGATTCTCGGCGTGAGGCCCAGGATCTCGTTGGATATGGGGCAGACTTCGAGGCAAATGTTTTGCTTCTTCATCTTTTCCATTATGTACGGATGCCTGGAAAGCGAGAAGCCGTGTCCGATTCGCTTTGAGCCGAGCAGGAGCGCGTCCACGACGTTGCCGTCCGTGTCGGTCCCCATCTCGAGAGTCTCTCCGCAGTGGAACAAAAACGGGATGTCTAGGTTTTCCGATTTGCAGGTGGCCTGGAATTCGAGCAGATTTTCCACATGCTCCTTTAAAGGCCTTCCGGCGCTCTCCTGACCGACGAGATCAAAGCCTATACGACAGCAGTCGGCCAGTTAGCCACGGCTTTTGTTGGGTCAGAATCTTGGGTATACCGGCTCGCGAAGACCTACCAGCAATCATGTGGCCAATTTCGGGCGAGCGTTTGAGTTCTAGGCACTCGTCCAGGGAGTCCTTGATTAGATGGTCGGGGAAAGATCTCGGGGTGCAGTAAATAACCTTGATGCCCTGGAAAAAACGTTCCCCCCGGCCCTCCCTTGCCTTGAGGAAGTCCTTGCATTCCTTTGTTATGATGTCCATGATCTCGTAGTTGTCGTACAGTTGCCTGCCGTCTGTTGACCAGACCTGGTTTGTATGCATAAAATTGGGTCGGATCTCGGCATACTGAATGTTGTCGTCAACAAAGTCCTGCAGACACCGTTGCGTGTACCGCCGATAGGCAGTCTCGTAGTTGAACAGGCCTTTCATCATCCTGGTCCGTCCATTAAACTTGGCCCAGGCACTGTCAGGGACGGCAAATGGGGTCAGGGTTAGCGTATTGTTTTGGCGCGGTATGTACGATGAGGGATCAGTCGGACTCACCCTTCGGCCGTCTGATGCACGCCGTGCGCCTCCTCTGCGCTATAGACCAGCTTATCTTCGAGCCACTGGTCCATGTCCACTTGTGGGAACTTGTGTGGGAATTCGTCGCGAAAGTCCCTGTAGCTCATCCACCGTATCTTGTCCGCTGGCTCCTCGCTCCGATCGAATTTTTCCTTGTCGAACAAGTTCACCAGCACCGGGGGTTTTGGTGGGTTCCCGATGAACTTCCTGGTCGGAGCTCGCTTAAGTACTCCAGCCCGGCCACCAAGTTCTCCCCGAATGGTGAACTGTATCTCGCACTCGTACAGGTCGTCTGTACTTATCAAGGGCCTATTACTCCCGATATCCATCTTCTGTTGGTCCTTTGCCAAGCCCAGCAGGAATGATGCCTCGAGGCACGAGTTGAAGTGGATGTGTAGGTGTGCACCCTTGGGCATTCTGCGGGCAACGCGGAAGATTTGCGTCTTCTGCACGAGGTCCAGGTTGGTGAGATGGTGGTCGCTGGGGTGCCGCTTGTGCGACTGGTTTTGGTAGCCTTTCCAGGACTGAGCCTTGTCAAAGAGATCCTTGTCTCTTTGGCGCAGTAGCTGCAGGATTGCGTTTGCCTCGCGCTCTTTGTCGCCCGCATTGGTGAAGCAGACATAGTCGAAGGCCAGGGCCTTCTCCATCTGGGTCACATGCCTGCGGGCCTGCCGGTACTCCTCCGCGGTCGTAACGGCGACCTGCTTCTTCGGCGGCACGACGCCGCTGCGCAGTTTGATGGCGTTCTCAAGGGCGGAGAGCGTGCTCCAGTTGTCGCTGCTGGTGGCGGAAAGCCCCACGGGGGCGCGTTTGACGCCGGTCGCGGGGCGCGCTGGCATATTTGTGTCTATCTCCATGGCGTCATGGCCCAGATCACTGCTCTCGTCCTTGAAGCAGCGGTTCCCCATGCGTGCTGGCTGCGGGGGCGGATCCTCGGACGCTGTTGCCTTTTTCAGTCGCCGTAGAGCAGCCCGGAGAGAACGGGGGCTGGGACTGGCGCTCATTTGTAGTCGAATGCGAAAGCTGGGTGACCGCCAACACAGTCATCTGACAGCGGTTCCAGCCACGAGGGTGGAGTGAATTCCTCGTCGCTGCACGGGCGGTCATTCAAACAGCCCGAGTGACACGCGCGCTTTCTTTCGCGATTCAGTGTGGCAGGATCAGCGGATGCCAAACTAACTGCGCGTGAATGGAGCCTTTGCGATGGGGAATGTTGATGATTGCGAACGGAGGGAGGTGGTGAGGCGGGCGTGCCTGCTAGCTGTTGCGCGACAATTGACGGGGCTGGGCTTTGCGACAGACGGATGTGAGAGACCCCGCAAAGCTGGGCGGGTCCTGATTACTTTAGGTAGAAATGAGTGATGTAACGCTTGATAGGCTGGGCTGATTCGTAAACGCCTGACAAGGCTCCCTCGGGACCCCACTGAACACCACATATATGTGCAATGGAAGCCGCATTTCATTGTAGAAATTCACCTGACTGCATTTAGATCTCCACTCCATGTGCTGTCTGACACACAAGCTTTCTGGCGTAACCCGCCGTCAAGGGAGCAGCAAAAGCTTCCAAGCACCGGCGGCTGCCCCCCGGCACAGGCTGCCAAAGCGTATGTGTTTCCAGGAGATCGGTCTTCCAGGAGATCGGTCCGACCGGGAGTAAGCCGGGCTAGTAGCTATCTCCGCGAGGTTGGCTGGGGCTACTAGCGAATGTGAGCCGGCTCGCCAGGCACATTTCAAGGCTGTGCTCCTCGTGCATCTCAGATTAGACTATCAGATGTAAGTGATACAGTTGTGGGTCTTTGGAGCTTCCTAAAACGGCGCCGGAGCCCTGCAGATATCTCCCTGATAGGAAGGCATCAAGATCTTGTCGATTTTCTATTTGGGCACAGCGGGCTCAGGCAGCCCTCTGGAGGCCGTAAAAGCGTCATTGGAGGTGATCGGTCGTGACAGCCCCTTGCCTACCTGGATCTGCGATGGGCAAACTAACGGATAAGTATACGGTCAACGAAGAGAAGGGCCTAGTCACCAACCTCGGGACAATGAATGATGAATCCATGGAGTGTCACCAGCACTGCTGGCTTGCCTCTGGAAATGTTCATTGCCAGTGAATTGCCGGGCGGAAAGACCCAGACGAGAGAGCAATGCCGAATGGTAGACGCCGTCACAATTTATTTATTGGTGATATTGAATAAATACCTGTATCTCGGGGCCGGAGGTGGACAGAATGTGTCGGCCCGGTTAGAAGTGTATTCACTGCAGAAAAGGTCGCATGGTTTGGGTAAGGCTGATGAAGGTGACAGAAGCGACAAGCAACCCCTGGTGATATGCTCCAGCACGATCGCGCTCGTGGCAGCCCGGGCTGTGTTAATATTTGTGGAGCCGCCCACGTCCATGTGGAGACGAGGGGGACCACGACAGCGCCGCGACAGCTGCAGTCGGAGACGCGGCAGTGACGGGCATTTCGCGAACAAATTTCCAGCCCGGAATCGCGACCACCTGCCATCGACATGCACAGCAGGCACAATCACACCAACACATCATGCGCGTCGTCAAGCCTTCATGGCTGAGCCATAGTGGTACGAGCCGTTGCCGCGTCCCCTCCGCCCAATGCAACCGTGGGCTCGCGCCTCCATTGACACTAACGCTTTGTTTGGGCTTCTTGCAGGCGAGCAGAAGGACTTCGAGGTTTACAGCGTCCACGTCTCCCCGGATGGCTCAAGGCTTGCGACGGCCGGCGGCGGTAAGAGCCCGGAATCCCGAATATCTTTGCTAGGTGAATGCGGGGAAGACGACGAAGGACGAAGTGGGCTGACAACGGGCGTGTCTCTACAGACGGCCACGTCCGCGTTTGGTCGACGGAATCCATATACAACTCGGACGACGAGACGTACAGGAAACCCCGCCAGCTCTGCCACATGAGCCACCATCTCGGAACCATTCACTCCGTGCGATTCTCACCCAATGGCCGCTATCTTGCCTCAGGTGCCGACGACAAGATCATCTGCATCTACCATCTCGACAGCAATCCGCCATCACACACTGCCTCGTTCGGTACGCCTGCGCCCCCACCCTCGCTGAGAGGGTCTCCCGTCGCGCGCCTACACCTTCCCACACTGATGCTAATCTTGCTCTGTGTCGCACAGGCACCAACGAACCACCGCCCGTCGAGAACTGGAAGACGTACAAGCGACTGGTCGGGCACGAGAACGATGTCCAGGACATTGCTTGGTCTTATGATTCGTCGATTCTGGCATCAGTCGGCCTTGACTCCAAAGTTGTGGTGTGGTCTGGCCATACGTTCGAGAAGCTCAAGACGCTGGCGGTCCACCAGAGCCACGTCAAGGGCATCACTTTCGACCCGGCCAACAAGTTCTTTGCCACTGCAAGTGATGACAGGACGATCCGGATCTTCCGCTTCACCCCGCCGGCACCCAATGCTACCCAGCACGACATGGTGAACAACTTTGTGCTCGAGACCACCATCAACACGCCTTTTAAAAACTCACCCCTCACCACCTACTTTAGGCGTTGCTCCTGGTCGCCCGACGGGAATCACATCGCCGCCGCGAATGCTGTGAACGGGCCC
Source organism: Magnaporthiopsis incrustans (assembly GCA_003049425.1). Taxonomy (NCBI): domain Eukaryota; kingdom Fungi; phylum Ascomycota; class Sordariomycetes; order Magnaporthales; family Magnaporthaceae; genus Magnaporthiopsis; species Magnaporthiopsis incrustans. Next base: position 24,502 of record PYSR01000179.1, read on the forward strand.
GTTAGCTCCGTCGCCATCATCGAGCGCTCCAGCTGGGACTCTGAGATCAACCTGATTGGTCACGAGGGCCCGACAGAGGTCTGCCAGTTCTCGCCCCGGCTGTTCCATACGAAGGACCCGGCCCAGGCGAACGGGAACGCCAGCAGCCGCAGCAGCCACCTCGTCACGGTCATCGCATCGGCAGGCCAGGACAAGACGCTCAGTATATGGAATACAAATACCTCGAGGCCGGTTGTCATCGTCCAAGATGTGGCCGCCAAGTCCATCTCGGATCTCTCCTGGACTCCCGATGGCCAGACGATTTTTGTTTCGAGTCTTGACGGCAGCATCATTGCGGTCAAGTTTTCTGAAGGCGAACTTGGCTGGGTTGCCACGGCCGAGGAGAACGACAAGGCGCTGCAGAAATACGGCTCCTCGAGGAAGGGCATGGGAACGGCTGAGGACGTCGAGGGGCTGAACCTGGAGAACCACAGCAAGGCGGGCGAGCTTCGTGGTGCCGAGTCGCGCATGGGGGCGCTCATGGGCGATGAAGTAGCCGCGGCGGCGTCGCAGACTACGTCCACAAATGGTGTAAAACCAGCGTCGGCTGCGAGCTCGAACTCGGCTGCTGCTGCGAAACCTGCAGACGGCGAGACCAACGGCGACTCTGAAAGTGCGAAAAAGGGCGATCAAACTCCTGCAGAAGAGAGCGAAGACAAGAAGGCGGAGCGGATCGCGGCCCTCAAGTCTCGGGTTACAATCACGAAAGACGGTAAAAAGAGGGTTGCGCCTCTCCTCGTATCTTCATCTGGAACCGGCCAGTCATCTCTGCCGCAGTCCCATCTCGTCGGGACCGGATCGACCAAAGCCGCGCGAGACGACACGCCGCAGACGATCCTAGATTTGTCCAAGCCATATGATGGCCTACCCAAGGGGGGCTTGGCATCGATGCTGCTGGGAAACAAGAGGAAGGCGGTAGCTGTGGAGGGAGAAGACGACGAGGAGAGCGCCAGCAAGCGACCGGCGTCGGGGCCTGTCCCCATCATGGTCAACGGGGTTGATGGTCTTGAGCACGCCCAGGCACAAGATGCGGCGGCAAGGGTGGTTGCGACGCCGGAGTTCCTGCGCCCGGCCGTGTTGAGCTCGTCCATATCCATATCCCAGGTCAGGCTGGGGGTCCCCAAGGTCCGGTCACACATTGTCCGGCCTTTAGAGAGAGGCGTGCTGCAAGGAGAGAGCACCCTCGAGGAGGCGTCCAAGGTGCCGGAGAACATCATCCTGGAGGCCAAGAATCCAGAGATGGCAAGGGACCCCTCGCACATCACAGCAAGCAAGCGCGGCGTTGTCCTGTGGCATGACTTTCTGCCCAGGGCCGTCATGTTGGTCACGGGCAACAAGAACTTTTGGGCAGCGGCGTGCGAAGACGGAATAGTGTACGTGTGGTCGCCTGCAGGCCGGCGCCTGGTCAACGCGCTCGTTCTCGAGTCCCAACCCGTCATACTGGAGTGCCGGGAGCACTGGCTCCTATGCGTGACGGCGGTGGGGTTGTGCCACGTCTGGAACATCGAAACGTGCTCGTCGCCCCATCCACCAGTATCGCTGGGGCCGGTGCTGGACCTGGCTATTCACTCGCTGAACCCGCATGTGGCTGTTCCTGGCCCGAGCGTGTCGGCCGCCCACCTTAACTCGGCGGGGCGGATCGTGGTTACGCTGAGCAACGGCGACGGCTTCTTCTACTCGCCCAACCTCTACTCGTGGCAACGCCTGTCAGAAACGTGGTGGGCCGTTGGCAGCCAGTACTGGAACAGCAACGACAGCTCCGTCAGTGCGCTGCAGACCACAGCGGTCGGTCCTGCGACAGCGGCCGCGCCATCGTCCACGTCGGCTGGCGAAGGTGGTGTGTCGGTCTCGGCAGGTGTAATCCCGTTCCTGGAGCGGCATACGACCAACGAGTTCCTGCTCCGCGGGCGGGCATACACTCTGCAGCGTCTCATCAAGACCCTTCTCAGCCGCGAGGGCTTCGAGGGCTTCGAGAGCAGCGTCAGCATTGCGCACCTGGAGAATCGGATCGCGGGTGCGCTGCAGCTGGGGTCCCGGGACGAGTTCCGGCTCTATCTGTTCATGTACGCCAAACGTCTCGGAGCCGAGGGCCTGCGGCCCAAGGTCGAAGAGCTTCTCAACTCGCTCCTTGGCGGTGTGCTCCAGAACAAAGGCGACAGCTCGAGCCCCAGAGCGGGCCCGAGCCCGGGCACGGGCAATGGTTGGTGGCTAGACAAGGGAGAGCAACTGTGCGGATGGGACCGCAGGGAGCTCCTCAAGGGTGTGGTCATGATTCTGGGTGAGTGGCAGCTGGTCTTGACACGAGCTTTTATCATCTCGTCTCTTCATGCTTCGATGTCGGACACTTCTTTGCTGACTACAGAGTGACTTTGCACACAGGCAAATTCCGGGAGCTGCAGCGGTTGACGGTGCAGTATGCTCGCGTGCTCGGTCTCACCACGGACGACGATGATGATGACAACAACGACAACGATGTCGATTCGATGGCCGTCGAGGCCTGAGCACTTTGGCTTATCTGCCGTCGTTGACGCGGCTTCATATTTTGCGGTCCGGAGGGGATGAGATGGCTCCGTGACGCTGTTTTTTACGCATCATTCGTAACATTTCATGTCAAGCCATCTGGCGTTTGCGGTTCTCTGGTCGGATTCCACTGAAAAAAAAGGTGTTCATTTTAGATTTTTCTTTACACCTAGCACCAACGGCACCGTGGAAGGATTGTGTAATTATGTGTAGATACCTCACGTTTCTTCTTCCACCTCTGTTTAGCGGCCAACCTTCTTTTTCCTTCTTCTTGCGCTGATTTTCCGGCACGCGGTAAAACGGCAGAGGCCTGCAGAATGGTGGACCGTTCCAAGACTTCTCTTGCGTGTATTATTTCGCACGACTGTGCTGTGCTTCACACCCGGACCGTAAGACATAAGATTTTACTTGGTGCATATTACGTCATTGCCGCCCAACTGATGCATCAGATGTGCGTTTTACACATCTACCAACCCTCGGATACATATCCGGGGATTCGTTTGTTCTATCGTTCTCGAACCCCTGCCCTGTTCCTCAGCCCCGGTTCTTCCCATCTCGTCTTTCTTCCTCCTCATTTCGGGCGCCCCACGACGCACTGATGGCCGGTTGATCTCTGCCCTCGTTTTTGGTCCCCTCGTGATGGCCGTTCTTTGCGACCGACGAATGGGTACTTTTTTCGTCTCCAGTTTCCATGCTTCTTCGTTCGCTTTTTGTTCTGCAATCAAACCAATATTTTGGCTTTTTTGGTCACCAGCTTGCCTGTTCTCCCGGCCGCCGGGGCTGGGGTTGCATCGCCGTTCCCCGCTCGGGCTTCTCACCAACCCACCTAAGTTTAAGTGGCTGCATAGCCGTGCCAACGCAAATGCCGGGGTAGCTACTGTACCCTAGTGCAGGTAGGTGGCCACCTAGGTTCGCGCGCGAGCCTCCCGCTCCCATCAATTCCATTTTGGACCCGTGGCATGACCAGCTGGGGCTCGATCAACGTCGCTCACCTGTGCTGGCCCACCTGCATGCGGTTCTAGGATGGATTTTTCGAACCAAGCACCCACGTCCTACGGGCTTCGCAAAGGCTGACGAAGCAACCCGACGCAACGACAAAGGTCCATCGCGGGCTGGGAAAAAGAGTGTGTTCCGTGCCAGCGCATGACGCATGTAGCGTTGCTCTCGGAGGCTGAAGATGGGGGTGCCGAGAGGTTGGTGCGGTTCCTTTTTTTTCCTTTTCTTTTCCAATGTTGCCAAACCTTGGGAGCCTTCCACTGAGCACCCGGCACCACTTCCCTACCCCTGTCCCCTGTCTCCGCACACGCCGCTTTGCCAGGGTCCTCGTCCCACCCCCATTTTTTGTTCGTTTATAGAATCATAGGTTCCCGTCGCCTCTTTTGGGCATCGGCCTTTTTTCTTTTTCTCCCCTCGGGTTGACATCTCTGTTTGTCATCGCCCGTTGACGATTTCTTTTGTTGGTTGTGTTGCGTGCCGGAACGTCCAAGATGGCGGCAGCAGCAGACGCGGCGTCGGTGCCCAAGAGGCCCGAGAGGGCGTCGTTCAGGATCAGCTACTGTAAGTCCAAGCGAACAAACAGGGACATCCATCCATCCATCCATCCATCCGGGTGCATATCTCGGACCCGCCAGCTAAGCCGCGATTGTCACAAATCCAAAAGGGGTCTATGTCCATCCCAGCAACGTCGGGCTCTACAGCGAAAACCTGGCCCGGATCCTGAACTGGCCGCGCCGCCATGGCAGATATAGGCCCGTCGAGTCGCCGACGACGTCCGCAGCCGCCCACATGGCTGCTCTCGGCTGCCACCCTTTCGACGAGCACTACACCGACCTGCTCCCGCTGCAGGTCGACGCCGTCGGCGTGCCCATCCCCGTTCCCGCGGCGGCAGCTGCGGCAGGAGCGGGGGGCGCCAAAAAGTCGGGCAGCAGCTCAGCCGCCGGGCTGGCAGAGCACAAGGCGGTCCGGGACTTTTGCGCCGGCGCTTGCGCATCGCTGCAGGACCCGAACGTCATGAAGCTTGTGTTTCGACCCCACTCGGCGGCAGGCAGGCGGCAGCGGCAGTCAACGACCGAGGAGGTCCTGCCCCCGCCCTGGACGCACATCAAGATCGAGCGGACCGACGTGCCGGTGAACGACCCGTACTACTACTGCGCCTACTACCTGCCCCCGACGAACAGGACCCCGCCGTGGTGCCACGAGGATGACACGTTGGAGCAGAGGCCGGGGATGAGGGCTTTCCGAACGCTGACGGAGGTATGGAGGTATCTGTTGAGGAAAAAAAGGAGACAAGAAAGTGGGCTGACTTCCGTTGGTACTGCGCGCAGATGGCAGAGACGTGCCTGGCCACGGGGCCAGACTACGAACCCAGCTTCTACAAGGGCAAGGTCTCGATCCACGACAAGACAGCGGCGTCGGTGCTCCACGACTTCACCCGCACCGGACGGCGGACAAAAACTCAGATGGAGGAGATATGCGCTGGTGCGTAAAAAGACAGCCCCCGCTGAGTGCCATTTTCCTCTTGGGCATAATTTCTGACATGTACCGATCCTTGGTCTCCAGGCGACGGCCCCAACGGCATCGAAGTGAGCGAGACGCTGCTGGCGCTCAGTCAGGCCATGCACAACATCACGGCCTTCCTGACCAAAAAGCACGACGACCACTTCCGGCCGTCCATCACGTACAAGCTGTCGCGGCGGTTCAACCTCGGCTTCGCCAAGAGGCACAACCTCCGGCGGGAGTTCGAGGAACACCTCTCGCAGGTCAAGCAGAGCATGGTAGCGGCGGCGGCGCCGCTGCGCACCGTGGCCATCATGGCGCGGCTCAGTGGGCCGTACGGCAGCTTCTACGGCCTCACCAGCCTCTGCCCCAAGGGCTGCACGGCGGCCGAGGAGGGCGCCGTGCTCGCGCTGATCTGGGGCTGGTACCGCGGCTGCGACGACGTGCCGGCCCTGATCCCCGCGGGCATAGACCCCGTCACCGTGGGGCGAGACTCGCTGCGCCGCGCGGCGGCACACTGGCACGACGCGCACGAGACGGCCCGCGGCCACCTGCGCCAGCTGGTGCGCATGTGGGGGGAGCTTGAAGACAAGATGCGGAGTAGTAGTAGCAGCAGCGTAGGCGGTGGCGGCGGCGGCGGCTGGGCGGGCGTCGTGAGGGAGAAGCGGTTCGGCAGGAGGGAGACGACGCCCGAGAGGCGGGAGGTCGAGCCCATCACGGGGCTGGGCACCGAGGCCCTCATGCAGCTGCTGAGGACGCCGCCGCCTCCACCGCCGCAGCTGCTGTCACCACAGTCCGGAGGCACCGCCGGCGACGGCAGCCGGCGCAGGGGCCGGAATCGGCGGCGCCGCGGTCGTGTATTTGGCACCTATAACCACACCCATAACCACACCCATAACCACACCCACCAACACCAATCGCAACCTCACGACGGCGGTGGGCTCGCTGGCATACGAGAGGGCCAGTGGCTGGCCAACGGCGGCGCCGCCAGGGCGCGAGCAGCCGTCGATGCTGCCGCTATGCCCGGCCGGTTCAAGTCGGGCCTCACGCCTGTCCCTCGGACACAGGCGGCAAGAATAGGAAGAGGAGCAGGAGGAGGAGGAGGCTGAGTGAGAGTGCGACTCGCGATCTCGCCCACGCTGGAGACGAGGGGCGGTTGACTCGCCCTCTTGCTGGAACTCGTGCTGGCCCTTGCGAGACGAGAAGTTTCGAGACTGCTTGCGTATACGGCGCAGGTTGGCTAATGGTAATTTTTTATTTAATGCCCAGACTAATTTGTTACGAGATCAAGAATGAGATACGGCCAGCCATACATAGATTTATCCAAGCGAACACTCGAGTATATAATGTTGAATAACTAAATAAACACCAAAAAAAAATCTCTACCAAACCAACTCGGTGGATGCAGTAGCGCCGGCGTCGACAGTGAGGATGGACCCCGTGATCCAGCGCGCCTCGTCGCCAGCCAGGAAACGCACGGCGGCGGCGCAGTCCCACGCGGTCCCCTCGGTGCGCAGCAGGCTCCGGTTCCGGCGGGCCTCGCGCATCTCCGGGCTCATTGCCACGGTGAAGCGGCCGTCGTCGTCGTCGTCGTCGTCGTCGCCATAGGCCACCATGGGCGTGTACAGCATGCCCGGGCAGACGCAGTTGACGCGGATGCCGTGGCGGGCGTGGTGGACGGCCATGGCGCGCGTCATGTTGACGACGGCGCCCTTGCTGGTCGGGTAGAGCAGGTGCGGCGTCCCGCCCCGGAGCCCGGCGACCGAGCCGATGTTGACGATGGAGCCGACGCTGCTGCTGCCGCTCGCATCGCCGTTGTCGGGCCGTTGCCGCTGTTGCAGCATGGCGGGGATGGCGTACTTGGCCATGTGCATCATGCTCGACACGTTGAGCTCGAGGCTCGTCGCCCACTCGGCGGCGTCGACCTGCGTCGCGTCCCCTTTTGCCCCGATGGCGCCCACGACGTTGACGAGTATGTCGAGCCGGCCCAGCTGCGCCGTCGTCTCGGCCACGAGACGCTCGCAGTCGGACGGGATGGTCACGTCGCCCGACAGCGCAAGGGCGACGGCGTCTATCTCTCGCCGCTCCCCGGGGTCCCTACCGTGGTGCTGCTCCAGGCGAACGAGCTGGGCCGTCCGCTCGGCGCGCGCGGGCACGACGTCGACGCAGACGACCGAGGCGCCAGCCTCGGCCAGCAGCACCGCCGTGGCGGCGCCGTTTCCCAGCCCGGCGTAGCCTGCCTCGTGCTCGCGGCCGTCGTCGGCTCGACTGCCCGCGCCCGTCACCAGCGCCACCCTGCCGGCGAGGGATCTGGTGGGGCGCCCGGGGTACTTTGCGTGGTCGGCGACGTCGGCTGCGTCGGGCAGCCGGGAGAACTGTCTCTCCGATGCATAAGCATAAGCGCGGCGGACTCGGAGCTGAGTGCCCTGGGGTGTTTTCCTTGATTGTTAGGCCGGTTTCACAGAGAGAGTGTGTGATGGCGGTGTGACCACGCGCAAATCAAAAGCCGCCAACGCTAATGGAGCCCCCTGATTATCCGGATAATTTTATCATATTTTTCTGTCATTTTTTTTTCTTTTTTTCTTCTCAACGTAGCAGTGCAGGCACCTATCCGTATGTTGCAGCAGATTTGGTCATGCAAGCCAAAGGCGACAGCGTACTCCTCCCCCATTCGGAAAGATGTCGTGACAGGTCACGCCGGAGCATGACTGATTGACATCGCTGCGGACGTACCTTGCGTGTCGGGCCCGGCTGGGTGCCGAGCTTGGTGTGGCTCGGACCCCTGAAGCCCGCTACGGTCCCGGCCAGCCGAAGCGACCGAGGGGACCGACAGAGGGAGGCGGCGAGCATGGCTAGGGGGGCCTCGGGGTTTTAATGTGCGAGGGCTGGGCGGGGGCCTAATGTTGTGTCCCGATCAGCGCAGTCTTTTCTCCGGGAGGGCTCACTCAGCCTGTTTTTCATTTCCTGACCGTGCCGCGCTGGACCCGACATGCACGTCGAGCTGGCACCGAATGGGATGGGCCACTTACACAATCACAATGGAACCGGACAATCAGCGCACCTGTCTAGGTTGGTCGCCGCTCGCTTCGATCCGACGCTGGCGGGCGCTATCTCTTTGACCGCAACAACAAAAGTACCGGGCATAAACTGAACGAGGCATCGTGATAGCAGCAGCAGCAGCACTCGTCCATAGAAAACCAGGCCAGTTCGGCGGTTGCTGTGCGGGGTTCATGCGCGTCGTAGCGCCGTTTTATGTTGCAAAGGAAGTCGCTGCACATGCACTGCACTGCGGCAGCGATCCAGTTATCCATGTTGCACTGCTGCTACTTGATAGGCCCATCTCCAGGCGGGCGTCTGCCGCTCACAATCCTGCAACTCGTACCTTCCCTCACTCCGCGTTTCTCATGCACATGGAACATCTCGCCCGCGGCTGTCGGGCAGGTGCTGACGCGAGTGTGCATGGGTTCTACCTTCCCTGTCTGGCCTTCCCCAAAAATTGTCCGGATGGAGAGACTCGCGCTCTTGCTCCCGTCTCTCGTTTGCACGTTGCCTGACTTGGCTTTTCTTGTGTCCGCATTGGGCGAAACGGCTTGACCGAATCAGCCAAAAGGCCACACTGATCGCCATCGCTTTGGTGGCCCTCCTTCGGCCAGGACAGGGTATTGCCGCATCCCGAGCAGCCGTCGCTGACAGGTGGTATGGGTGGTGGCCTAGATTAGCATGTTTTACCCCTTGCCAAAGTCCGATGGGGGAACACGGGAGTTATTGGCCCCATCCATACCATACACCGAGATACCTTGGTACCAGCCAAGGTAGGTACGTAGGTAGGCCTGCAGAGGAGCCAGAGAGAGTCAGAGACAGGCCGCTTTGAGCCGTGCCTAGTCGGTATGGCATAAAGAAATCCAAGGGCGTACAAGTAAACGTCAAACTCCCCTCCCGCCCCTCCACCTCAGGGGAGAGAGAGAGGCTCGGCGTTGAGCGATGCTTGAAACCGAAGACGTGCTGCTACCCTCTAAGGTCCCCTGACATGACTGTCTCCGCCCTACGGTCTCGTGGGGACCCTTCTGCGTCCTGGTCCGCCAGGTCCCTGGCGCCTTTGCGGTCGTCCACCTCCAACGCCGTCGCCAGCCAGGCTGGCCATAAAAGCTCTCGGCCAAAGTCGCTGTCGCGGAGGGGGTTCAAGGCGAGGCAGCGACGCGGGGATGAAGAGCGAGAAAGAGAGGGCAGCAGCAGCAGCCCCGACGCAGCCACCGCCCTCGACGCCGCCGCAGCCACCGGCCCTGCAGGCGGAGCAGCCATGGACTTCTCGCACTTTGGTTTTCCAAGCCGCGAGTGGGAGAGCTTTGTGGCGCAAAACCCCGCAGCCATCATCGTGCCTCCCATCCCTAGCTCCATCGAGGAGATGAAGCGTCAAGGCAATGCCGTCCGCATCGAGCGCGGCCGCGCCCACATCGCCGAAGAGGGCCTCGCCGATAAGTTCGCCACCGCCGACTATACGATCCCGACAAGAGACGGCAGCGCCGTCACCATGCGCGCCTATCGTCCAACTGGTTCCCCCGAGAACCAACCGCTGCCGGCGCTTGTGTGGTTCCATGGCGGCGGCTTCCTTTTTGGGAGCTTAGACGGCGGTGTGTGTTTTTTTTTTTTTTTCCTTCTCTCGTCTTCCGTTGCCTTCTCGACAAGCCACGTTGCTTCCATGGCTTGGGGATACTGCCGTCAAGTGTCTGCAAAAGATATTTAACGTTACTAAATATGAACGCCATACAGAGACATATGTCTGTGGTCTGCTGTGTCACAGGCTCCAATGTGCAGTCCTGCACATCTGCTACCGACACACACCCGAGTTCACCCACCCGACGGCCCACAACGACGCCCACGACGGCTTCGACTTTATCTGCACACATGCCGCGGACCTCGCCGTCGACCGCTCCCGCCTCATCGTCGGTGGCATCTCGTCGGGCGGCCAGCTGGCGGCCTCGGTGACGTACCGCGAAGTCCTCGCGGCGCGGGGCGGAGCCGCCGTTGGAACCAATGGAGTCCAGCGGCAGCAGAGCCCGAGGATAAGAGGCCAGGTCCTCAGCATCCCCTGGCTCTGTCACCGGGACGCCTACCCCTACCACCTGTTCCGCGACCGCGGCCGGGCTTCGACGAGGCAGTGCCTTTGGGCTCCCGTCACCCCTAAGCCCAGGGCGGATCTGTTCACGGATCTTCTGCATGTCGAGGATGTCCATGACCGCCTATCCAATCTCGCCCAGGCCAGCGAGGACGAGCTCGCGGGTACGGTGAGAACCGCTCTCGTGAGTGCTGGTATGGATGTTAAGCGCGATGAGGGACTGATGTATGCCCTCAAGCTAAAGTCACTGGGGTAAGCTTTTTTCGACGCTCTCAGCCTCGTTTAGTATCGCAGTCGTCCATGTTCAAGAATAGCAACCGACTCCAACTAACGATGCGTCGCTTCTTTTCTCTGCAGAGTTCAGACAAAAGTCCATGTGTTCCCAGGACTTCCACATGCGTTCTACATGTTTCCAGGTCTGCCATCAAGAGCTCGGTACCACGATGCGGTCGTCGAGTGTGCGAGGTGGGCGTTTGGCGACGAGCCCGGCCAGAAAGAGTGGTGTGTCGAGCCGCCACCTAGAGGATATACCGATGATGCTGCCATATAAACAGATTTGAGGAAGGGGGTTGATATCTCGGCATGTTTTGTACCATGGACGGGAGGATATGGGGAGAAGACTGTATATATGTCTTTCTCGAAAAGTTGCAGAGCTGTTCGCCTGACAGAGCCTTGTTTTTATACCGGATATTTGGCATTCCAACGGAGGCCGAAGGGGACAGATATACGCCTAGATATCAGGGGAGACCGGTGTGAAGGATGGAGCATAAGCAGGATACACATGTGTGGACATCAGGATTCAGGCCGGCCAGGATCGATTTTGGGGGCTGGCCTGTCTGTCCGTTTCTGTTCGTGTCAAAAATAAGATGGAGGTTACATTACCACCTGCGTGGCGGCGGGGCGAAGGATTCCCAGCGGTGATGTTTGAGGTTCCTGAATATCGGGCCGAAAAGACACGGCGGCCGTCTTCCATGCAAAATGGCGGGATTGCACCACGGCTCAGTTGCGTCTCGCCCATACAAATGGCGGTGTTGGTCTTGGACTTGGATGGCCTGAACTGCGGGTCGGATGGCACGGTCAGATATCCTGTCCCGTGACGGAACCAAGCCGTCTGGCTTGGATCTTGTCGAGGAGCATTGGGATACCGATGCGGTGGCGGTCACGGCTGCCTGGGATATGAGTGCGTCGGAACAGTTGTGCCCGTCATATCCGTCACTAACGAGAAGTGAACTGCTGCTTTCTTTTGGGAGCGGTGGTTGATAGGTGACAAGAGGGGTGTGCACATCTAAGCAGAACCCAAGGGTCATTGGGATCGGTCACCAGTAAGGTACTTCCAAAGTGAGCATTCTCTTTTGCTATCTTCAGGGTGGGTTTTGTGCACACTGGGCGTATATACAGTTTAAAATGTTCACATGAAACCGGCAGGTTTTGCTGATGGCATCCTGCGAGCAGACCTTTTGTGTCGACTACGACCGCACCTCACAGACACTGCCAAAACCAGTCATTCTGCTTGGTGCACGCGTACGGCGCCGCGCACGATGTCGGTCCGCTGTAGCCCATGCCGCCGCACTGCCCGTATCTCGGGACTGTCAGCCCGCCGCTGCCGCCGGTTGTGGTCGGCCGCGCCGAGGAGGTCGTGGATGTCGCCGTGGTCGAGGTGACGAGGGTGGTGCTGGAGCTGGTGCTGCCTCCTCCTCCTCCGCCGCCGCCGCCGCCGACGCTCCCCTGCGCCACAAACACGCCGCGACCGTTGGTGCCGACGTACACCTGGCCCGGCACGTTGCCGCTGGCGGCCACGCGCGCCGACTCCATGCGGCCGAACCCGCGCCCGTCGCCCTGGATGTCGACCCACGGCCCGGCCCCGGCGTCGGCGCTGGCGTGCAGCCGCTGCCCGCCGGGTCCGTTCCCGAGCGCGTACAGCGTCCAGGACGACCCGCCACCGCTCTGGCCGACGGCGATGTGCTGCGCGTCGGTGAGCCCCTTAGCGGCGGGAGTGAAGGTCGCGCCCGAGTCGACGCTGCGGAACACGCCGGCGTCAGTGGACACGAACACGGTGCTTGCGACGGCCGGGTGCGTGGCCACGTAGCGGATGCCCGTGGCGGCACCCAGCGAGCCGGCGGCGCGCGCAAAAGTCGCACCGGAGTCGGTGGACACGTACAGCGCGGCCGAGCCGGTCGAGGCGACGTAGAAGACGCGTGCGTTGCGCCGGTCGGCCGCCACGGACACAGTGCCGGACAGCGGCGGCGAGGAGGATGGCAGGCCCGACACGGCGGAGAAGGCGGCCTGGTTCTGCGAGCGGACGATGGGGCCGTTGGTCGTGGCCCAGAGCACCGTGGACGCGTCGGCCGACAGGGCCGCCACGCCGCCGTAGTAGTTGGTGTCGGCGCCCGGGTGCGCGCTCCAGGTGGCGCCGCCGTCTGAGGAGGTCGCCAGCATCGGCTGGCCCTGGGTCTGCCCCACGCGGATCACGCTGGCCGGCTTGGCGCCCGCGTAGTCGACGCCCGACGATGTGGCCCAGGTCGGCGCCATCCACGGCCGGGCCGGGCTTTTGGACAGGTCGGCGCTCGTTTTGTACGTGAAGCCGGTGACGTCGCCGACTGCGGCCAGGAGCTCGGAGCCGCCGGGGGCCGAGGCGAGCTCCAGCACGGCCGTCTCTTCAATCCCGTCGGCCAGGGACCCGATGGTGATGTTGTGGACCGTGTCCCATTTTGTGAGGTCGTGGCCACCGAAGACGGTCAGACCAGTGCCCTGTAAGTGATTTTGGCATCAGCTTCTGGTACATCTCTACGGAAGTCCGAACAAAGGGGCTGGAGATTCCTCCACAGACATGACTTACATAGAGCCAGTGGTCACTGTCGGTCGGGTCGATCTCGAGCGACTCGATCATCCAGCCTAGGCGTTTCGAATCCTGCGAGAGGTGGCCCGTCTCTATCCACGGGGCTTTGGAAGCACCAATGGAATAGTACTGGTTCATCTCTGGATATGCGGCCCACTCCCACAGCCTCGACCATGTAGCGCCCGAATCGGTGGATCTGAAAATTTGGGCATCCGGCCACCACGAGTTCAGGGACGCCACCACAAGCGTCCCGGGCTTGAGCATGTCGACGCCGATGCCGCCGAAGCCGTAGCTGAGGTCCGCCCCCGACACGGGTGTGATGTCCTTCCACGTCGACTTGGCAAGATCGTACCGGTACACGGCGCCTTTGTTGCCGTCGAAGGGGCCGGTTCCGTCCGTGTAGGTGATGTAGAGCGCCTTCTCGGCGGGCTGGACCTTGGCCTTGTGCGGGAAGTAGGTCTTGGGCTGGCCAGCGACTGGCGCCCAGGTGCTACCTCCGTCGTTGGTGACGTACACGGAAGCCGTGATGTTGTCCGCAGTGCCGACGAAGATGCGGGACGTGGCGCCAGAGCCGGACAGGACCGGCGAGGTGGGGTCGAAGGTCACCCAGGCCAGGCCTTGGATATCGCTGTTGTAGCCGGAAGCGTCGGCTGGGTTTTGGGCAAAGGTGCCGACGGCGGTAAACGACGTCACCTTGGAGAAGGTGACACCGCCGTCGGTGCTTTTCCACAAGCCCTTGCCGCTGCGGGCGCCGAAAAAAAGGATCTTGCCGTTGTTGGGGTCCACGGCGAGACGCTCGCCCATGCCGCGTCCGGGCATGTTGCCTCCGACCTTGAATGGAAGGGTTGAAACGGACCAGGTGGCGCCCTTGTCGGAGCTGCGTATAATCGAGCCATTATCGGGGTCCCAGCTGTTGGTGTAAAGGCCGGTGGCAGCGTAGACCTTGTTGGCGTCTTTGGGGTCGAGCGCAACGGCGTCGACTCCCCATTTGTTCCTGAGTGCTGTTCAGTCGATGCTCTTCACTGACTGAGAGTACATAAACAGGAGCACATACCAGCCGGCGTTGGTGGCAAGGCTATCAGTGACTGCAGTCCAGGAGTCATCCGAGTTGAGCCTGTAGAGGCCACCAATGTCGGTCCGCGCGTAGGCAACCCCCTTGGCAGTCGGGTGGAAGACAATCCCGGGGACGAAGCCTCCACCTCCGCCGATCTTGACGTTCTTCCAGGTGAAGGCAGCCTGGATAGGGGCCACGGCTGCTGCAAGCAGCGGGAGAGCGGAAAGAATCCTCATGATTGAGCGCCCTCAGAATAAGTGACCAGCAGCCGTCCAGGAGGATGACGAAGACGGTTGCTGTGACCGGGAAGACAAAGCGACATCAGGGCATGGGAAGGGCCCTTGATATAGGCCAGGCACAGGGCGCATTTTCATCATACCGAGCCCGAAGGCTTGGGAACGGCGGCGCGGGCAAGCGGACGTCTGCGGGACGGAAGATTTGGGCTTCGCAGGTTGCAGTCTCGGAAGACAAACGGTGCTTGATTCTCCTGCTGGGCCGGGTTTCCGAGGCACAATGGCAGGGCAGCATTTGACTGCATCGCGCAGAGACCAGATTTCCACGAATGGGAGCCATTGCTGATGTGGTTGTAAACACGAAGCATGTGTTCGCGGTGGGAAACAACATTGGTTCTGGTCGGAAGAAGAGGAGAACGTGGGATGGGCCTTCGGGAGGGAAGCCTCCGGGCTCGCTTGGTTCTTTGGTGGTGGCCCCTGATTCTTTGTCAAGTGTTGACATGAGCAAATTTCAGGGGTAATGAGCGCTGCTGTTCTACGGGCTGCGCCGGTCGCCGTCGTGGTCTCGTAGCAAATCTGGCGACAACTACACAATCTATGCGTTGCACGGGGAGGTGTTCTATTGCTGTGTTTTGTCAGGCGCACAGTGAATTGAGGGTGGTTTTCCCCTTACCCGTCTCAAGCAGCCTTGACAGGCCAGTGCATGTCACTCCACACGTGCTTCATGCGTCTGACCAAACCAAGCACTGCGGCGTCACGTGAGCGTGCATTGTGGATTGACAGAGAAAGCTTTCGCCGAAAAGCACCAAAGGCCGAGACGCCAGAGCTGAGCCGTGCCGAGACACCAGGCATCCAGCCAAGGCGTCATTCAAGTGGCTTCCCCGCAGCCCCGCGCTGTCTCCCCGCGTCGTGGTGGGTCACGCGTTGGTCGTCATCAGGACTGGAGGATCAATCGTGGTTGTGGAGCCGCCAGGCCACCTGCCCCTTGTCTAGGATCAAGACAGGTGGACAAGCGGGAAGAGGCGGCTTTAGTGCATGGATGCGACCTCTGGTCCACTCAGCTGCTCCTTCCCCAACTCCAACACCGCCAAACTATCGCCGAGCTGATTTCTCGCCTGGTTATTTAAGCCATCAGGCACAGCGACCAGGCACTGCTGGCTGGTTTGTAGAGCAAAGCGCGGGCGCTCAACCAAAGCTCCTTCTTGAAACTCAGGGCGCGACTTGACGTCAGGCGCAGCAGCTCGCTTGCGCCACTTTTCTCGCGGGGAGCTCAAGCAGAGTCTGATTGGCTTGCCTCGACCGAAGAACATACATACACGAAGAAAATGTCTTCGCCCAGGTCGGCGTCGCTTGACTCCCAAAGCTGGGTCGAGCTTCGCCTCAATGTCCTGGGACACATTGACGCGACAGACGGCGATGCTGTTCCCGATTCTGGTCCCGAGCCTGAGTCTGACGCTGCCACCGGCGCTGGCTCGCCCCCAGCCGCGTTGGAAACACCGGCATCCGCCCGGAGCGACGCCGTCATCGTATTCCCTCCCAAGACCCCCGACTGGAACAACCTCGAGGTGATTCACCGCAACACCCTCGAACCTCGCAGCTACTTCTTCCTCTATGGCTCCGAAGATGACGCTCTGTCTCGGGACACATCCCGCTCCAAGAGCCAGCTGCTCTCGGGCAAGAAGTGGAAGTTCAGCCTGTCCAAGTCCCCCTTCCAAGGCGACATGGAGTTCTACCGCGAATCCTTCGACTCTTCCCAGTGGGCCGATGTCCACGTCCCCGGCATGTGGAATCTGCAGGGCTTTGGAAAGGGCCCGCAGTACACCAACCTCGACTTCCCCTTCCCCGCCGACCCGCCCCGCGTCCCACTCGACGATAACGAGTGCGGTCGCTATGTTACCCACTTCGACGTCGCCAAGGACCTTGAGGGCCACCAGATGCGCCTGCGATTCGAGGGTGTCGAGACAGGCTTCACCGTCTACGTCAACGGCCACGATGTCGGCTACTCCCAGGGCTCCCGCAACCCCAGCGAGTTCGATGTGACCAAGTACCTGAGGTTTGGCAAGACCAACATGCTCGCCGTCGAGGTCTACCAGCGCACCAACGGCATCTACCTTGAAGACCAGGACCACTGGTGGCTGGCCGGCATCATGCGTGATGTGTATCTGCATGCCTGGCCACAGCCCGCCCACATCGAAGACTACTATGCGCGCCCCATGCTTGATGGCTTTTACCAAAATGGCGTGCTCCAGGTCGACGTTCACCTCAGCGCCGAAGCCAAGGTGCATCTCAAGCTCCTCGACGCGGATGGGAACGAAGTCGTCAAGGACAGCCAGACGGCCAAGTCCAAGGCTGTCTTCGAGCTCGACATCAACAGGCCCCATAAATGGTCGGCTGAGCGCCCTTATCTCTACACCCTTGTGCTTTCGGTAGACGACCACTATGTGGCACAGAGGATTGGCTTCCGCAGGACCGAGCTGATTGACGGTGTCTACTGCATCAACGGCCACCCGATCAAGTTCAGGGGCGTCAACCGGCACGAGCACCATCCGGACTCTGGCCGCGCCGTCCCTTACGACTGGATGGTCAAGGATCTCTTCCTCATGAAGACTCACAACGTCAACGCCATCCGGACGTCCCATTACATCAACGATCCGCGCATGTACGACGTTGCCGACGAGCTGGGCCTCTGGATCCTCAACGAGGCCGATCTGGAGTGTCACGGACTTGGTGTCATTGGCGGCGATGCCAGCAGCTACGCCTCGGACAACCCAGCCTGGGAGGACTCGTACGTCGACCGCGCGCGCCAGATGGTGCAGCGAGACAAAAACCACGCCTCTGTCATAATGTGGTCTTTGGGCAACGAGTCCTTCTTCGGCCGAAACCACGTCGCAATGTACAAGTACATCAAGAGCGTCGACAAGTCTCGCCTCGTCCACTACGAGCCCGACGGGTCCGCGTCCACGGTTGACGTATTCAGCCGCATGTACACCTGGCAAGCCGACATCATCAAGATGGCCGAAGAGGAGAACTGGTCCAAGCCTGTCGTCATGTGCGAGTACGTCCATGCCATGGGCAACGGCCCGGGCGGCGTGACCGAGTACGTCGAGGCGTTTTACAAGTACCCTCGCCTGATGGGCGGCTTCGTGTGGGAATGGGCGAACCACGGGCTGCGAACCAAGAATGCCGACGGCGAGGAGTACATGGCATACGGCGGCGACTTTGGGGACGACCCGCACGACAAGAACTTTGTCATGGACGGACTGCTCTTCTCCAACCACACCCCGACGCCCGGCTTCACCAACTACAAGAAGATCATTGAGCCGGTGCAGAGCTTGAGCCTGGATGGCACCAGAGTGACCATCATCAACCGCTATGACACGATCAACCTCGATCATCTCAAGTGCACCTGGTCTTTCGTAGGAGACGGCGTCAAGGTGCAAGGCGGCGAGATCGAGATCCCCAAAGGTTAGTTAGTATTAAACCCGTATGCTGCCCAGGTCCGCGTTTACTGATCAAAACCTAGGCGTCAAACCTCACACCAAGGCAGTGTTGAAGCTCGACAAGCTCCCCGCTCCGCCTACCGGCGAGACTTACCTGCACCTAGACTTTGCCCTACGCGAGGACACTAACTGGGCCAAAGCCGGGCACGTTGTTGCTTTTGGTGAATTCCGGCTGACGCCTCCCCTGAGCTTGGCGCACGTCCATCGGCTCTCGATCCCGGTGGAACACTGCCCAACGGTGCAGGAGGCGTCAGGGGGCTCCAAGCTCGTAATCACGAGCGCCTGGGGCACCGTGTGGGAGTTTGACCAGTCGATAGGAGCCCTGACGTCTTGGATGCGGCGGTCGGAGCCTGGACACAACATCATATCGGAGCCCACGTCGTTTGCCCTCTATCGCGCCTTGACTGACAACGATCGAGGCTGCTGGTTTGGCCAGGACTGGCGGGCACGGCGCATGCACCAGATCAAGACTCACATGCTGGAGTCGAGGTACGTGCGGCGGGCCATCACGGCAAGCGGCGGCGGCGACGGCGGCGTCGAGGTGGTGGTGAAGCACCGGGTGGCGCCGCCGGTAAAGAACTGGTGCCTCATGACCACGACCTCGTTCCGGTTCGCGGGCGACTCGGTCAGCGTCAGGGTCCAGGCGCACCTCGACGGCAACGAACGCCCGCAGACGTTTGCGCGCTTCGGCCTGCGGCTCGGGCTCGCGGGCTGCGAGACGGCGCGCTGGTTCGGTCGGGGCCCGGGAGAGTCGTACAGGGACAAGAAGCTGAGCCAGGCGTGGGGCAACTACGAGGAGACGGTCGACGACCTGTTTGTCGACTACGAATACCCCCAGGACGGTGGCAGCCGATCCGACGTGCGCTGGGTCGAGTTCATGGGCAGCGGCGGCGGAGAGAAGGACAAGAAGGAAAAGACGCGGCTGCTGCGAGCGCGTTTTGGCGACCTCGAGGGCGCCGGGTTCCAGGCGTTGCACTACGGCACCGAGGACCTGGACGTGGCCGAGCACCCGTACGAGCTGTACAAGCGCAAGCGGGAGGACACGGTTGTGCACCTCGACTGGGCGCACCACGGCATCGGGTCGGGATCCTGCGGACCGGCCACGCAGCCCCAGTACGAGCTCCGGGCCGACCAGCAGTTTGACTTTCACCTGCTTCTGGACTGAGTCCTCAGGTGCGTTTTGCTGTGGTTACACTCGGGATTTTTTTTTTCAAGTCTACCGATGACACGCAAGCAATTTTTGTCATTCGAACACACGCTTTCGTTCAGAACCCCAGGAGGCCGAGGTCTCACTGTTTTGATGACTGCAGCGAATTGGATTTGGCGGTACTCAGATTGGGAATTATGGCGGGCAAGGCGACACATGCCCATTTTGAAAATGGTCTTAGGCTAGGATTTCATGTTATCTCAACGTTGAGTGTCACATATGCCACATTGGCCGCTCACGCTACCCACAGAATGTTATAGCGTAGTAAGCGTATGAGCCATTTACTCTGGTTCCGTCCTGAGCTGGAACGTCTTGTGCCGTCCTTGTTCTTGGCCTTTTCCTCTCTTCGTCTCTTAGCGACAGACCCCGCAAGGCAGGCACAAAACGCAGGCCTTACCATGGCAAGGGTAACGGGGAGGTCGTAGCAGTCGCCCCGGCTGAAACCGCGCGTCGCGACGTAGAGCTCTCGTCGGGTGGGAGGGTCGTGTCATCCGGCCTGGGGGCTGAGCAGTCGGCAGAGTTTTTTTTTTTTCTTTTTTATCTTCCACTTTCCTTGGTAGGCGATCCTGGCTGTAGGATTTGTTATTATCAGGTGAAAAGGAGCGCAGCAAATTCCTGGTGCGGCAGCGTAGGGATGGCAGTGGGATTACCGATATCGTGCATTGCAGGAACAGAAAAGAAAAAGAAAAAGAAAAATTCAAAAAGCTCACTGTCGCTTCGGGGCGACAGCTACGAAACATCCCAACTGGGGAGGTTTACTCCGGGTCGGCTGGAAAATCCGACGTTAACCCCAACCGGGGCTCGAACCCGGGACCCAAGCGGCTATTGCAGCGGAGTACAGGTAGGGTCCCGGTGTCGACTCGACCCATCCTCATAACCACTGCACCAACTTGGCCTCCGCGGTGTTCGATGCTGATGGAAGGCGCGACGACGGGCTATATGCCTTGGTGCGCGTCGCGGCAGGTGCAACTGGTGGCGAGGGCGTCACGTGATTATTCCAGACACGGCCAGCAGCAGTCTCGGCGCGGACGCAGACCTTCAATGTCTTTTTAGGTATGCGGGTACGAGCCGCAGCGGCCACGGTCGCGTGTGGTGTCCAATGAATCGAAGGGGAAAAAAAAGGGTATCTTTGTGAGAAAAAAAAAACAACATATAGCGCCGAGACTCGCCGCTGCCGCTGTCTCTATCTCTGTCACACCCCCTCCACGCGCCAATGCCAAGGCCGTCCAGGCCGTGCCGCTTTATAACAAGACCACACCAAACATCACGAGCTCCTGCGGCCGTACGGCTCAAAAGGAAACAGGGCGCTCACGACCGCCATGGCGACGAAGAGGGCGGCGCAGACGTACATGGGCGCGGTGGTCTTGGTGTCGCCGAAGGTGGCGACCACGTTGCTCAGGATGCCCATGACGCGGTTGCAGGCGACGGCGACGCCGTTGCCCGTGGCGCGGTGGGCGCTGGGCAGCACCTCGGGCGTGTAGGCGTACAGCGTGCCGTAGTAGATGTTGAGGAGGAAGCCGATGGTGCACGAGAAGGCCAGGTCCTGCGCCGCCGTGCGCACCTCGGTGTAGCCAAAGAGGAAAGCCATGGTGGCCAGGGCGCCGACGGCCATGGTGTAGCGGCGGCCCAGGAACCGCACGTTGCACATGAAGCCGGCCAGGACGGGGCCGAAGATGCCCGAGATGTTGACGAGCATGTAGTTGCGCCACCGGTCGCCGACCGACACGTCGAGCGCCGCGCCCCGGGCGGCCAGGTAGTCCGGCAGGAAGACGGTGAAGAGCGGGTAGGCGAGCCCGATGAGCGTCCACGACAGCCAGACCATCAGGGTCGAGCGCGCGATGAGACGGGTGGCGAAGAGGCCGCGCACGTGCACCAGCGTCTCGCCGACCGAGAAGCGGCTCTTGCTGTGCGCCGACTGCACGTCGCCGCAGGCCGCGAGCTGCTCGACCGTGAGCGTGCAGGGGCGGCCGTACCTGGCCGCGATCGCCTGCAGGGTCTCGACGGCCCCGGCATCGTCGCCGATGCCCAAGAGGTACTTGGGCGTCTCGCGGAGCCGCACGACGGTGATGCGAAGGACCGACATGACGAAGACGAGGGCGCCACCGGTGAAGAAGACGTAGCGCCAGCCCATGTTGTCCTGGCGAGAGCACGACTCTGCCGTGGCACAGTTCCACTCCGGGGGAGCTGGAGGGGAGGAGTATCATATCAGATAAGGATGGACAGAGAGAAGACACGGCGGAAAGACTAACGTAGAAAAGCCCAGCCCAGCGCACCGGCTATAAACTGGCCCACACCCCACCAACAAGCCATCAACGTCAACACCCACTGCTTGTCCGAAGGGAGGTACTCGAGAAAGACGGTGGTGTCGAGCACGAGGTTGCCGCCGCCGCCGAAGCCGACGAGCGCGACGAGGACGCCGAGCCCGGCCCAGCTGGGCATGGCGCCCGCGATTATGGCCGACGACGAGCAGATGAAGAGCGAGCAGTTGAAGGCCCAGCGGCGGCCGACCATGTCGGCGCCGAGGCCCCAGAACAGGGCGCCGCACAGCATCCCGCAGTAGGCGGCGACGTTGAGGCCCTTGTCGTACTGGCCGGGCCCGCCGAGCTCCTTGAAGGCCTGGGCGGCGACGATGGACTGCAGCAGCAGGATCAGCGAGTCGACGCCGTAGCCGAAGCCGTTGAGCACGAACAGCTTCATGTGGTACGGCGTCCAGCCGATTTGATCGATCGCCTGTCGTGGGAAGCATCGAGAGTGTGAGGTTGTGGTTGTGGGTTTGTCAGTGGGCGGCGCCATCCCATCTCCTCCCTGTGCCGTGCTCAAGTGTGGGTGGATTGGGTGGGCGAGTGACCAACGTTGTTGACGAGGTGCATCTTCATGTTGAGGGCCGGGTCGAGGTCATTCTGAGACAGGATATCCTCCGCCTTGAGAGACAGGGCCTCGGCGCCATCCGTGCTGGGGGCCTTGTGGCTGGCGGCGGCGGCGGTTTTGCCCTCCTCGGCCTCTTCCAGCCTGGGACCAGTGTTGAGGGAAGCCATGGCGGGCACCTTGCGCGTCTGCTGGCTGAGAGGCGTGGGCAGATCAGCAAGGGGTGGTTAGGTAGGCACCGTGCAAAAAGGAAAAGCGAGGATAAAGAACAGCAATGCGGCGCGTGCTATATGCGCGACCCGACGAGGCGACCAATGTCTGTTTATTTCTATTTTTGAGCAGATCCAGGAACAAGATTCAGCCTTTGGCCCCTCTCTGGTGGCTTGCGTTCAGAAAAAAACAACCAAGAACCAGGGAAATTCAATCGCCGGGGTGCAACACTTTGTGGAGCAGGACCGCAGAGCACCTCATCTCACGTTGAGCCGATTCGCCATGCTATTGGTGTTTGAGGAGCTTGGCTGAGTTCCACGCCCGATGTTTGACGAGGTTGCATGCAAAGAAGCGGGTGATCGGCTCTCCAGTGTGGGGGGCAGCCTCCATCAGACGGCAGCATGCGCTCTTTTCTAGCACGACGTCATTGCCTCGATGACCCGCATGTCCCTTAACCTTGAGATCCTGGGCAGGCAATGGACCCTGGTAGGGGTCTGGTCCAATCTTTGGGTATCGCTGTCTGTGTAAGCCGCGCTGCGATGTCAACGAGGCGGGGCCTCGCTGCCACGACCCGAGCCTTGTCGAGAACGCCTCCGCCACGCAGCATCCAGGCCGGGCGAAGACGCTGGCTTGGCTTATCCGAGGCCGAACGCCAGGTTCAAGTTCGGGAGCGAGTGCAACAAGACGGCCAAGACCGTTACCTCGGCCCATAGGGTATAGGAAAGCGGTGAGGGCGATCAGGGTGCATCCAAGGCTTTGCGCTGTAGGATTCTCCTTTTCCCCGCTTTGACTCGGCCGTAAAGGGGTTTGTTTGCTCCGCCTGCCCCTCACTTCACCCCGCCGAGGCGCAGAGAGAAGCAACGTGCTCTGGGATCTCGGTCTTGGCCAACATGCTCGCCCCGCTCATAAACTGCATAAGCAGCCCGGCCTCCATGTGCCAAGCCATGT
This sequence comes from Magnaporthiopsis incrustans, assembly GCA_003049425.1. Lineage (NCBI taxonomy): Eukaryota > Fungi > Ascomycota > Sordariomycetes > Magnaporthales > Magnaporthaceae > Magnaporthiopsis > Magnaporthiopsis incrustans. Next base: position 47,523 of record PYSR01000179.1, read on the forward strand.
GGCAGTGGAACGCCCACAGGCCCGGGTTGTCAGCAACGAAGCGAACCAGCACCCACGAATAAGGCTCGATCGTCACCGTGTCGCGGCGGGGCCTGTTGAGAACCGACGGCCCCGACACCGCAACCTCACTGTGGTAGCGCGTCCAGTCGAAGGCGCCGCCGCCCCGCTCCATGATCCAGAAGTCGTGGCCGTGCAGGTGGAATGGGTGGCTGCCGTCGTCCAGGCTGTACACCAGCAAGTCCACAACCTCGGCCGTGTCGTTGCTGACCCCGACCACGTACTGGTCTTGCTGGAACACCCCGACCCGGCCTTCCGGAGCCGGCATCGACCAGCTCGCCGCTACAGGAGAGCGCAGGCCCTCGACCGCGTCCAACAGCGTCGTCGAGTTGAGCTGCGGCTTCCAGGTGACCGTCTCGTTGACCTTTGCGTACGACATTTGGTTCGCGCCTATGGCGAAATGGAAATCGACGGCCACGAAGCGGGTCGCTGGCGGCGACGGTTTGCTGACAAGAGGCACTAGTGTCGCATCCTCGGGATCCTTACAGACGACCGCGTTGGCCTCTGCTTGCCAGTCGGTCGACTGCGCAGGGTCAGGAGTGAGGGTGGCGTCGGTCTTGCCGACGTAGGAGAGAACAGCTTTTGTCGTCGAGTCCAGCACCGGGTTCTCGTCTCCCTTGAAACAAAACGTCACCATAGCCGCCCGGATCCAATAGTTGGTGTTCGCTTCCTGGTTAGTATCGAGCACGGCACTGTATCGTTGGCCAACGTGAATAGGCAGTCGGTTTGTCGAGTGCGGTCTGGTCAGAATGCTGTCGGCCTCGATGACGCTCAGAGGGTGCTTGTCGACAGAGAACTCAAAGCTGGCAAAAGCACCGCCGTTGATGAGGCGAAGGCGCGTCTTGGAGTGCTGTTGATCGGAGAGTCGGGTTAGGAGACTGCCAATCAGAGCAAGCCTAGAGTGGGCTAACTGACAGGTTCCAAGGTCAGGACAGAGTGTGAAACGTTGCCGTAGCACGATTTGCCAGAGTCGGGGCCGTAACGAGCACAGTCAAAACTATCGAAAGAGTCAGCGTAGAAGAAAGACTGGTGACGCAGTCGGCATATGAGCATACTAGTTGCGTCCATTGATGAGCCCGGATGAGGGTATGGGCTCGTTGTTCTCCACATTGGGCGCTAGATACTTGGCGAGGTCGACTTTGCTGGTGTCGTGATACCAGTCTTGGAGGAGGAGAATCCTGTCCTGCTGGTAGGTCTCGCGGAGAGCCGCCTCTTCGGGAGCGTGGATGACCAAGGGCCCCAAGACGCCATCGATGGCCTGTGCAGAGTAATGGGCATGCCACCAAAAGGTGCCGAACTGGCCGTCGAGCGTGAAGTTGTAGAGCAGCGACTGGCCAGGAGGGATGCCGCACTGGGTGACGCCGGCGGTGCCATCAAACCATGGGGTGCCCCGCTGGTGGATCCCGTGCCAGTGGATGGCGGTTGGTTCGGAGGCGAGCCTGTTGGTGACGTTGACCAGGATCCTGTCGCCGCGGTTGGCCTCGATCACGGGCCCGGGAAACTGGCCGTTGACCAGCAGCATGTCACGGACAACGCCATCTGGCCACGCCTTGCCCTGTGTGATGACAAAGTCGTAGCGCCTGGTCGTGGGGGCGGCGTTGAGGTCCCAAGCCATGTCCAGGAGGTACTCGCGGTCTGTGTTCAGCCTCCATTCCTCAGGCGTGCCGGGCTCGACGGGAAGTCCCGGCAGGCGAGGAGCTGGACGGGTGTGGTTGGGTGGCCCGACGAAGCCGAAGAGAGGTGCGGCCCGGAATTTCAGGCCGGACTTGAGTCCGAGCGAGAGCACGATGATGTTGATGGCCACGACCAGGCCGATGATGGCCGTGGTGCGCGGCGCAAGCCCCCGCGTCACCATGGCGGCACGACAAAAAGGGTTTGGCTGGTATCACGGGGATGCAGCCGCGAATTGGAGCATGGTACTTCGGGGCAGATTAAGGCTGGCCCCGAGGTTGTTGTGTTCAATGCGCTGGCGAGCAGTCGATGGATTTGGCGGAGACCGATTGCCTTGACAGCTTGAAGAAGATGGGGCCAGGCTGGCCGTCCCGTCTTCATCGATGCATACGGGCTGGGGTCTCGTGTTCTGGCGTTGGGGCGGGGTGGGGGCGGAGTTCCAGGCAGATCCAAATTAGAGTGGCCAGCATTCGGCATCAGCCTTAATCCATCCCATCGCTCATGTTTCCAGCCAGCCCGAAGCCTCTGCGCCTTACAAATACCAAACTGCAAACTGGCTCCCGGAACGAGGACGATCACTATGCCGTCGCACCGCATCTCGCCACGGCAGCGCACGGTAAGTGGGATGGTCGTCAGGAGCGACATGTTTATCTCGTTGTGCTCAATTATGGTCCCACTCGGGCCTGCTGTGCAATCCAGTCGAACTCTGAATTCTAAAATAGTGACCCCGCCAAGTCCGAGCTGCGTCCTCCCGCTTTCCCCAGCCCAGATAAATGCACCAACCAGGCTAGTGCGTTGATCCTATGGCGACAAAACGGGACTCGAATGTTTGATGCCGCGCGGTTTTCAGGCTAACCAAAGTAGCTGCCCCAACTCTGCGCGTCCAATCATCCATTGAAGACCTACCATCATCTAAGCCAGCACCCAGCACGAACCTCCAGAGTACCTGTGGCACTTACTAAAGTCATCCAGCAAGTAGGCGTGCGATGGTACACTCACATGAACATCTTGTCTCTCGCATATACCCTTCTCGCTTGAACTATATGGCGAATTGATTGGGCGAGAACACGCGCGGCCACCGCCAACAGGGTCCTGGGGAGGTACCTTGGCGCCCTGCGAAAACAAGCACTCAGCGTCCGTACCGATCCGGATCTTGCCAGGGGTCCCTGGGCCAGCCTGGACCACCAGCCCCTTGAACCCTCTGTCGGCAGTCGGCCAATCCCCTTTTCCTCGCCCCATGGCTGAGGCGTCCTCCCGCCCGGCTGGGTTGCGTTCGAGCAGGCAGGCTGCCGGGGCTTTTCGTTTTTCCCATTTCGCTCGGGAGCTCGGTGTCTTATGCCACCTATAGAGTCGTGGTTTGCTGCTGACTAGCGCACCGCCTCGCCCATGTCCCTCCATCCCACCCCCCCTTTTCGTTTTCGCTGCGCAACTCCGCTCACACGAGCACGCTAGCAATGCCGCTCTCCCGGGTTCCCATGCCTTCCTTCCTGTCACCTCGTCCAGCCCCCATGCACAACGGCCCGATGGCGCTGTTGCTGCTTAAAATGGCCCGAAGGCCCTCCACCACTCCAGCCAGTTTCCGTTAGTGCCACAGGTCTGCTGTCGCCATACCTACCTCCATTTTCTGGCTCTCACACACCCTCCACGGAAAATGCGACTTTCGACTGCTTTCGTGGGCTTGGCGGCCCTGCTTGGCCCGGCCGCCGGCGCCAGCCTCACGGGGCCGCCCGTTGTCAAGAAGGGAGGGAGGCCAAACCAGGAACCGCCCAAGATGTCTCTGGACGAAATCAGGGCCGCACAGGCAACCGCCCGCGTCTCGTCCCCGACTTCCAACGTCCGGGGCGTCGCCTTTGACAGATTCATCCAGATATGGCTCGAGAACACAAACTTCCAGGTGGGTGATGCGATTCTAGAGATCCGCCCAGGACGGGGAGATGGCTGACAAAAGAGCAACAGGCCGCAGCGGGTGATCCCAACTTTCAGTGGCTGGCCAGCCAGGGGATCCTACTGACAAACTACTTTGGCGTCACGCATCCCTCTCAGCCCAACTACGCCGCCGCGGCCGCGGGCGACCACTTCGGACTGGACAGCGGAGACTACTTCAGGTTCCCCGAACGCATCAGCACCGTCGTCGACCTGCTGGACACCAAGAACGTCTCGTGGGCGGCCTACCAGGAGCACCTGCCCTACGCCGGGTACGCGGGCTTCAACTTTTCCAACCAGCAGACGTACGCCAACGACTACATGCGGAAGCACAACCCGCTCATCCTGTTCGACAGCATCGCCAACAACTCGGACCGGCTGGCGCAGATCAAGAACTTCACCAGCTTCGAGCAGGACCTGAGGGACAAGAAGCTGCCGCAGTGGATATTCATGACGCCCAACATGACCAACGACGGTCACGACACCAACTACCGCTTCTCGGGCCGCTGGACCCGGTCCTTCCTCGAGCCGCTGCTCAAAGACACGTACTTTATGAACAGGACGCTCATCATGCTCACCTTTGACGAGAACGAGGTGTACCCGACCCAGAACCGCGTCTTCACCGTCCTGCTCGGCGGCGCCGTCGACCCGGGCCTGCGCGGCACCAAGGACGCCATGTTCTACAACCACTACTCGTCCATCTCCACCGTCTCGGCCAACTGGGGCCTGCCGTCGCTGGGCCGCTGGGACTGCGGCGCCAACATCCTGGCCGTGGTGGCCAACCAGACGGGCTACCAGAACGTCATGCCCGGCGGCGGCGACGGACGCGCGCTCGACTCGCTCTTCTTCAACGTGTCGTACCCGGGCCCGGCCTCCACCAAGCTCTACACCCCGGACTGGTGGCCCGTCCCGGACACCAAGTCCGTCTGCGCCGCCGGCCACGGCGTCCTGCCCGCCGTCGTCAAGACCTGGTCCGGCATGCGCGGTCCGTCCTACAACTACTCGGACGCCTTCCCTTACGACGACAGGTCCGGCGTCAACACGGCCGCCGCCCGCGTCAAGGGGAAGTCCGTCAACTCCAGCACGGCGCCGGCCGGCGGCAATGCCTCGTCTTCGGACAAGACCAAAACCGATAACCGGTCCAGCAGGACGTCGACGGGCGTGTTGTCCGCCGGGGGCGTGGCCGTTTTAGCGGCAGGCTTGCTAAGCCTGCTCTAATTCCTTTTGCAACTCTTTTTTTTTTTTTTTTTTCTATTTATTTTTGGCTTACCGCCCCACGATCTGCCACTGGATATTAGCGAGCAAGCGTCACTCTGCATACACGACGGCGTATACGGCAGGGATTTTGGGTCTTTTTTTTTTTTTTTTTTTTTNTTTTTTGGGCCGTTTACCCCATCAGATCGTCCTGGATTGATCTTGAAACAGGTTTCCACAATCTTTAAATGGAGCACTTTGCTCCCAACGGGGTACTATATAGAGTAATATTTAAAGCATACGCTTGATATATAAATAGAAACACCATGGGACAAACAGTTCTTCTGATCAGGCCAAAATTCCGGGGTGGCCATCGCCGCCTTGACCAAGTCAGGTGGAGGCGTTCGCAACACTTCCCTGCCCGCGAGGATACGGGAATTGCCATGTCAGCAAAAGGGGGAAAAAAAAAAAACAAAAAAAAAAAAAAAAAGCTCCTCCCGGCCTATCGCGCGGTTCTCAGCCAGCCGCGTCGGGCCCTATCGGCCCCAGTACCAGGCAGGGTTGCGTGCGGATGAACGGGGATTTTCTTGAACAAAAGAAGGAGACGAAGAACGAACTAAAAGTAGCCTCGCCTTAAGCCGCGGGCAGGCGGAGGAGTCAACGAGACAGAGAGGCCAGGGCCGTCGATATAAATCGGGCAACTAGCTCATCAGATATGCCCTTCACTTGCATTCTCCGTCGGCATCGGAAGGCTACCAACCCGTCCGTGGACGGCCCGCGGCGAGGGAGAAAGAACGACGGCCACGACCAAGGTCTGAAGCAGCAGGTGCTATTTGCCCTCGCGGGGGAGATGGGACAGAGCATCGAGGGTCTGGAAGGAAGGGATATGCGGTTATCTAGCCTGCCATTTAGGCTTTGGCCATATCTTATCTATTGTAGCCGGAACGCAACCGTCACACCAAACGTCAAGCATCGTGTCCGAGTGCGACTTTGACAAGGAGCCACTTTGTGGCAGCTTCTCTGCCGAGATGTGTCAGATCTCGTAAAAAGCTTGGATTCGTGCTGGTATCCTATTTTGCGCGGCTCCGCCAGTGTCTGGTGTATATATATCTATGGGAGGTAAGGTAGGTAAGGGAACGGATCCATGGACCAAAAACCATCAAAGGCTGATAAGACAAATGTGTGTAGTCGCGTGCTGGTGGTGGTAACAGAATCAAGCAAGACAACAATCGACAGTAGAAGCCAGATTTAACAGAAACAAAAGGCTTATACCCAACCAACTCAACCCCGCTGTGCGCCTGGAACACCCAACGATGGTAAAAGGACAAGAGCAAGGAGGCAGGCCGCCCTCCTGAAGGCGGTATTAAGCATTAGCGGGGACCGGCTTGGCGCCAGGCCAGGCCAGGCGGGCGCTCGATGGCGCCGAGTCCAGCCCAACCGGCTATGTGCGGTGAGGCCGGGGAGGTCCTTGGTAGGGCTTGGGTGGGCCATGATGTCGTATCAATACCGCGTTTCCGCTCTCCTCGTAGCTCTGCATCTTGACTTCGTTTTCTTTTTCTTCTTCTTTTCCTTCATCTTCCCCTCCGATTACTCCTTATTTCTCGTCTGTAATTTTTCATTATGCGTCTTTTTTTTCTTCTTCTTCTCACGTCGGGAAGTTGAGCGTCTGCCCCGGCGGCATCTGGGTGTTGACCCAGTTGACGTCCTCGGCGCGCTCGCTCTGCATCACGAGCTGCATCTCGCGCACGCCGCAGAAGAGCCCGTTGCGGCCGACGCGCTGCACGAGCCGCCACCGCTTCTCCTGCGTGTCCCAGATCTCCTCGACGAAGCCGTCGCCCTCCTGCACGGTGCGGTGCGGGTTGTGCGTCGGGAGCCCGACCATGGGGCTGAGCAGGCGCTGCGGCACCGAGAAGAGGCGCTCCCAGCGCTGCACGACGGGCAGCCAGCCCAGGACCTTCCAGCTGTAGGCGACGCGCACGTACGGGTTCACGAAGATGTCGGTGTCCTTGGCGTCGGCCTGGCGCGCGACCTGGGCCACGTCGGCGTGGAAGAGGCAGCACTCGCACGCGTCGAAGTACACCTCGGGCTCGTACCGGAACCGGATCGGGGCCGAGACGTTGCGGGGCCGCGCCGGGTCGATGACGTGGGCGCCGATGTCGCGGAAGTCGGGCCGCGGCAGCTCCGGGGCCAGGTTCTGCACGTAGCGCGCCTGCATGGCCACCATGCCGCCCCAGCAGGAGCTGACGGGGACGGCGTCCTTCTGGGCCAGCACGGCGGCCCGCGAGGCGCCGTGGCCCGAGCGGCTGAAGATTGGGAATATGGGCAGGCCGTTGGAGTAGCCCTCCGAGTCGCGCTGGGCGTACAGGTCGTAAAACATGAGCGGGTGGAAGAAGTCGAGGGCGCACGTCGACAGGTACCGCGTCCGGCCGTCGGGGCCGATGTTTGTGCTGAACAGCAGCTGGGCCGCGTCGACGGGCCGGAAGGCGACGTCGTTGAGGAACAGGATCTTGTCGAACGGCACCACGCCCTCCTGGGCGTTGAGCCGGTCCAGCGGCCGCAGCGCGCGGTTGCGCATCTCGGACAGGTAGGCGAGGCGCTTGGTCCTCTGGGTGCCGTCGGGCATGGTGACGTTTGGAAAGTCGGACAGGCCGACGTGGTCGTCGTTGACGATCGAGTGCCGACACGGCACCCTCCTGCGGAACTGCTCCAGGGCGGCGGCGCCCTCGGGCCCGCTGTCGTTCTGGTATATGCTCAGGAAGACGTTGGAGGCGCCGATCAGGTGGATCAGCTCCAGGACCGCCCTGCCCCACTGGCCGGCGGTCAAGTGGCCTCCTTTGTCGTAGAGGCTGACGGATATGAAGACCTTCTCGTGGAACGGGTTCGCGCACCCGGGCTCTGCCGCCTTGCCGCGGCACCGGGCCTTGAGCTCGCGGTAGTGCGAGGGCGGCCGTAGGTACGAGGGCGCGAAGAGCGGGGTGAGGATCAGGACGGCGAGCACGACGGGCACGAGGTAGCGGAGGCAGAGCAGGAGGGCCTGCAGCGGGTGTCTGCGGAGGCTCCGTCGGGCCTTTCGTAGCCTGGCGCGCGCCCACACGGCCAGGCTGTACGGTCTTCGTCTGCTAGAGTGGTGGTGGTGGCGGTGGTGAGGGTCGTGGTGTCTCTTGTCGGTCGGGGGTAGGTCGTCCATGCTCTCGAGGTCGACGGTCGAGGTGAAGGACGACGAGGTGAAGGCGGGCGACGGCGGGGGCTGGTCGAGGTAGAGCTTGCGCTCCTCCGAGCCCGAGGGGGCTCGGGGGCGTATGCTCGCCATGTCCGAGTATGGTGAGAAGGGCGATTCGGACGACGTGTCCGAGTAGAAGGGCGTTCGCGCCTTGGCTAGATGGGCGGGCGGCTGGGCGATGGACGAGGTGCGCAGGCGGGCGACGCGACCGGAGGGCAACGTCTGAGTCTGTCTCGTTGGCCGGCGAGGCTCGACTTGGCTGCTGGGAAACAGTCTGGGCTGCATTGGGGGGGAACGGGGGACAGCTGAGCGTGCCGCCGCGCAGTTCGGTCGGGGCTAAGGCGCAAGCTCGACTTAGCTGGGCACACCATGCGTGAGGCGTCGAGCCTACCTTGCACGGTGTTGGTGGCGGTGCAGAGGTGCGGCTGCTGGTGGGCTGGGCGAGGCCAGGAAGGTGGCAGTATGGGCGAGACTCGGATCCTGACGCAAAGACGTTTCCAATAGTCCGACCATTGATTTTTCAGGAAGCGCGGCTCGTCGCCGGCAGTCGAGCCCGTCCACGCGTGGATCACGGCCAGGGGGGTGAAACATCAATTGGACATTGGACGGGCAGGCTGGGGCACAGCCCACACCGCGCCTGCACGCCCTGGCACGCCCTCCACCCGCGCCTGCACCTGCAACCCGCACAGCACTTTCCCAACTGGCTAGCAGCACAGCCACTAGGCGTTCGGCAGCGCGCCCGCCTCCTGCAGTAGCCAAATTGCCAGCCCTCATTTTGGTGCTCGTCGAAATTGGAAATTTTCACCCCTGCTGCCATTTCCCGGCTGACGTTAGATCGGGACTAGCCCCTGTACTCGGACAAGAAGCCACTTTGTATGGAGGACTGGACCACGCCTGCCCAACGAGAGCGCCACAGGGGACGTGGGGACGTCGGACTCAGACTCCTTGGTCGGATGATGGATGGGGCTGATGCGTTTTCTCACTGCGTCTCGGCACGTCACGGCGGGCTTGGCCTGTGAGAGGTCAATTGGTCGCAGAACTGGCCCGCGCCGAGTCCCTCTCGCGCAGGCAGTAGCATCCATTCTAGGATGCAAAGGGCTGCTCCTAATTACGTGTACCAAATGGAGCTAGGGCCGGAAGGATTGTGCAGTGCGGCCATCAGCTGCGATGGAGCCTGGCTTTGGCGCCGACGCCAGTTGCACAGGGAGTCAACCCCACAGCCGCACCGTCCAGCATTCCCTTTGGTCAGCCGCATCGCAGCCTTCTCCGTCGACATGCCTAGGTGCCGCAAAGAGGAAGAAGAGAACAAAGAAAAAGCCCTAGGGCGTGCATGAGGCCGCATTGTCATTCTCCCTTCACTGGGCTTGCTCCGATCGACCAAGTCGCCCTTCTGACTCGATAACGCACTAGTACGGGCACCCGGTTTCCTTTGTGATCGCCATGGGACCGATATCGTGTGCCCCGCCACGATGAAAAGCATGCGCGTGGAGGGACTACCCACTCGTGAGTCCACAAGCGATCCATTGCACAAAGCCTACCTACGTTCCTTCACTCCTAGAGCATTGGAATGCTACCTACGTGACAAAGCCTTACCGCTCCGCCCTGGCGTTTGAAGGATTGGACTTTTGTTTGAAGAGCCCCTCAGTGCAGAATCGAGTGGTGCCTGGTATGATGGCAAGTGGGGGTACTATTATACTCGCGCAAGCATTCCCACCTAGCTCGCAGCGACGCTGCGTGGTGCCCAAGCTAACAATTGACGTTCGTTTTGGCAGCGCACGTTGAGTATCTGAGCCTAGGCAACACGAGCTGGCTGTGATGCTTTCTGGGCAGACTCCCTTCGTCCGTCCATCGATTTGCCCACGCGAATCCAGAATCCGTTTCCCGTCTGAAGGCCGTGTAAACACAACAAAGCGTAAGGTTCAGGACGGACATGAAACGTGCAAGAAGCAAGACGGGGAAATAAAGTTTGAAACCAGGTGCGGCCTGCCGGCCGAACTCAGAGGCTTGCCTCCCGTCCACCCATCCATGCCAGCAGCAGTGAATAAAGTGCGTGTGTGCGTCGCGCGGCTCGGCTGGGGCTCGTCCTTAATTCCTTCCGCCTTGTGGGTACGGTAGGCACATCTCGGCAGGATCGTAACCGCACTTTCAGAACCAAAATGGCGACGAAAGACGAAGAGACACGACGAAAGCCTTCCGCTTGATCAGATGAGAGCCAAAGGGCATCCCTCTGATCGGAAAGATACATGACATTCGAAGAACTGAGGATTGGCCACGCCTTCACATGCCCGACATGTGTGCTTCCTTTTTCTCTCCATCACTGCACCAAACACAGCCCGCCCAGTCGGCAAGGTTCGCCTTGTTCTACGTCCAACGTTTGTCAAGGCAAAAACGCGGGGTCGGCTAGGATTAGGCTGGGAAAAACGCCCCGATGCGCTACAGATTGCGCCGGTCGCCCGACGCTTGCTTGGGTGTTCGCTTGCTTGGCAAATCCAGCACGAGAAGACGCCTATCCTACCTGCCCTACCACCTACCGCCTACCCATCTACCTACCTAGTTGATGTATGAGCGCCGCTTCTGTCGGCGCCGGCGCAGAGACGCGCATCTAGCTCCCTGGCGGCGGTACTTTCGTTGCTCTACCGCAGAGCCGACAGAGAGATCAAATATCTCATTGTTTGCCACCTGGCCTGGTGGTTCTCACACCTATCTCCTCGCCGCGTGCGCGCCCGCGCTGCGACTTTCCAAGCTACCTACCCAGGAACCTAGGTAGCCCGCCCGCCTTCTTGGCTTCTCTTCGCTGGGCAGGCATTGTGGAGAGCGGGCGGGCAGCTCTCTGCCCTCGCGGCATGTCACAAGTCCAGGTCAGATGAGCACCTACAACCCCTGGGCATGGCATTCCGCCATGTTGATCCGCGTCTAGATCGGCGGGTGCAGCACCCCTCCCACCATCTGCCTCCTGCTCCTGCTCCCGCTCTTCGGGCTTGCCCCTTTTCCTGCTCGAGTGGTGTGTGCCTGGCCCCAATCCAGTTGTTTTGTTTTTTTAAACCCCCTTCTTCTGCTTTCTGCCACTGTCCGCCTTGATTTCAATGCGACGACGGCCGGAAACGGGTCTTGGGAGCCCTTCGCGCCCGCCGCGCGAAGCCCGCGCAGCCTAACGCATGCGACAAGCAGCGCCCTCGCCTTTCCCATGCCCCCCTCCTGCTTCTTCATCCACTTTCCTTGGTCTTGTTTTGTGCAAAATCCATTCTCCGTCCCTCCCAGACAATCCTGAATTATCAAATCTACCTCTTGCCCAGCCGTATGAGCGCATATTTCTCTCTCCCTCTCCAGAATTTTGACCGCATAGCTCCAATTTTGCATTTCAGGTGAGCTCCCCTTTCTGCTGAGCAGGCGTGGGCGCGATCCGGTGTGCTTGCTGTTTACGTTTCGATTTCGTGGCGAGCGCGGCGAAACTTGCTCCATCTTGCCCGCTCATCGCATCGCACCCTCCTCCGTGCTTTCGTGCTACTCTGGCCGCCTGGCCTCCTTTTATTGTGCCGAAAACGCGGCATCCTTTTCTATTTCATCAGGATCTGGATGCTGCTTTTCGGCGATATTCTTTGATTTTCTCGTCGCGTATGGTGGACGACAGGCCAGCTTGGAGGAGTACTAGGGCTAAGAAAAGCCAATTGAGCGGGAAGACCGCGAACAGGCACCTGATCTCCTACCTACATACGGCAGACATGGCTCGTGAAGGCACCCGCTCGGCGACCGGCAACTCGAAGCCGCGCGTCTTTCCCGTCGTGGACACCGCCCCGACCATTACGCGCAAGAAGACCACCAAGCCCAAGAAAGCCGCTGCTGCCCCCGCGACCAAGACGAAGTCCGTTGCTGGCGCCAAGGGCGCGAAACCCGCCGGTGTGACCAAGAGCAAGGCGACTCCCAAGCCGGAGGGCGGCGCTGCGAAGAAGGTGAGGATATGTTACCATCTTGGGCGCGGCAGGGGTGGTCTACGCTGCCATCAACCCTGTCGTATGCTCCTCAAAAAGAAACCGGATGCCGGGGCGGTCGTGAAAAAAAATACACTCTCTTTTCCTCCATTTACCATGTTTCAGTGGCCAACGCCATCAGTGTGATATCGACTAACACGCGCGCCAGGTCAAGGCAGCTGCCGGCAAGGTTGAGGATAAGCTTGACAAGGCAGTAAAGGTACCTATCTATTTTACACCCCTCACCCGCAGATCCCGGCCCCTTGTATAGTCTCCGAGACTCCCCTTTCTGCCTATCACGAGGGAGATCGTATCGAGCCGGGAAGACATAGAGGACTCGGTACCTGGGATCTCTGGTCTCTCCAAGTGCTACTTCGGCGCGTTTCCCCGCTTCGAGTCGGCTGACTGCCTGCACACAGGAGACCAAGCCGAAGACGACAACCAAGAAAAAGGACCCTTTGGCGTGAATAATTGCGGAGGCTGTCAAAAACTACCTGGTTTTCCTTGCTTCTTTGAGAGTATTTCTCGTCGATCCAGGTCGACAGATCTGGCACTTTCCACGGCCCCCTATCTTGTAATAATCTTGATGTTTTGTCGGCGTCGTATATCCCTCCGATCCGCGCCTTGTCCTCCTACCTCCCTGGGTTTATTTTTCGTCATATTTCGCGCTTATTTCTGCGTCGGTCCTGGTCTCGTTCCGTTTGGCATCTGTGGCCGTTGACCGTTCCCCTTGGCGGGGCTTTGGGCTTTTGATATGCGCCTCTTGGTCCCCTCCCTCCGTGTATCTTCCACCGGGATATATTTCTGTGTTTCGTTTGCCGTTCCGGTCATATGTCGTGGCTGTTTCCTTTAGTCTCACATGCGTGATGTAGCTCGTTGCTTCCCTCGGCCATCGTCTCACCGACGTTCGGGGCGACATGACGGACCCAACACTAGGTACGGGCCGCGGCGCGGGGCCGGACCAACAGGCGGGCCATCTCCCACTTCCCGCCGCCGTTGCCGCAGATTGCGTGGCGAAATATTCCTTGTCTCTCCTTGAGCTTCGTTCCCGACCCAGTCGAGGCGGCGCTTCTGATCTCGCAGGTCGTATAGAGTGTCGTCCAGTTCAGGCAAGCATGGAAGCCGGAGAACTCACAGCCATGACGCATCGAGTTGCAAAGCCTTGTAATTATGCCGGTATTTGCGCAATGCGCCGGCCGAAGACCTATCCTTGCGCCATGCAACGCCCCTTGTAGCCCTTCTCATCCCGCAAGCACCGTTTCCTGGCTGGGCTCGATTCCCCAGCTTCACTTCACGTTTTTGCAAACTGCGGCGGGCCATCGCGGAAACAGAGACGAGACTCTCTATAGAGTGGACCCGCCCTCGACACGATTTAACTGTAACGAGACCCGGTCCTATTGGCAGGGACGGGAATGGGGAAATGGCGAGGAATACACGGCACACAAACAGGTCACGGGCGCGAACCGGCTCGAGGATCTTGTAGCTCTGCGTTATGGATAATCGAATCGTGCCAGGGACTTGAGTTACGGCAGGATGAGACGCAGTAGGTCCGTGTATATGCACCTAGGTAGCTGTGACGCTGGCCTCCTGGGATACTGCCTGAGGGCCCCATCCTCAGCCCCGGGATCTCCTACATCAACAAAAAACTGAAAATGGCAAGGAGAAAAAAACAGCAATGGCAAAAACCTGCGAATGGCGAAAATCTGAGACTGGCGAAAAGCTTGGAACGGCAAACAAAACTCCAACTCCATGCCAATGTCAAAGAACAGGGAATGGCAAAAAACAGAGAATGGCAAAAAAAAACAGCGAACGGTGAAAAAAAGCGCGGAATGACAACGCGGAATCAACGTCCATCAAAAGAGATGGCCCAAGAACGAGCAGGACAAAACCGACCTCCCCAAGCATCATGTCAACCGTCTAGCTCGACCCCCCTTTCTTGCCCGAACCAGATCCCCCTTTTCCCCCTTTCGTGGTCGAGCTCGACCCTCCCTTCTGGGTGCCCGACCCCGACCCTCCCTGCGTTTTCCCATCCTTCTTCGGTCTCAGGTCGTACCTGTTGGTTGTCGTCTGACCTCCGGGCTGCGTTCCTGTTTGGCCCGCTGCTGCCTGGCTGGTTGCCGCTGGTGCTGGTGCCGCCTGGCCGCTCGTGGTTCCCGACCCCGATCCCGACCCTGAGCCTCCTGGCTGGGGCTGCGATGTTTTCCCTGCGCCACTGGGCGGCGCCTGCTGAGATGGACCGGGCCTGAGCGGCAAGGTCATCTGTGATCCGCCGCCACCGCCGCCGCCACCGTAGTACCTCCCCAGCGCCCACTTCTTTTGCGTCTTCTCGAACCAGTTGGTGCTTTTGGTCGGGTCCAGTTGATCGCGAAGCTGGAAGGCGAGCGATTCCAGGGAGATTGCGTCGAAGCCACTGTTGGCGGCCGTTTTCTTTCCCCCGCCGGCCGCTTGGGTTTTTTTCTTGTCCTTGTTTCTCTCGCTCTTCCTCGTCTCGGGGACGGCGTCGCCGCCGCTGCCGCCTTCACCACCCGGCCCGGGCTTGGTGGGCGACGGCTCATGGTCGGCCTTGGGCGGCAAATGGTTCGGGACGGCCCGGTCTTTGCCCTTTGGTGCCGGGGGGACTTTTGCCGCCGCGCCGCCGCGACCCGGCGGCGTCTTTGGGGTTCCGTCGCCGGTTCCCTGGCCCCCCGTTCCGCCTGTGCCGCCGCCTTCGTCCGAGCTGCTGCCGCCGCTTGAACTCGATGTATCCCACTGCTCCACGTTTCCGAACACGTCACTGTACCCATCGGGCATGTCTTCATCCTCGTCGTAGATCTCGCTGAGCTCGTCACTCCCAAAGAGATTCTGTAGGTTATTCAAGCTGTTGTCTCCTTTCACCAGGAACCACTGCTTCTTCGGGTCGGCGGACAAAGGCCCATCAAACTGGAGCTCTATCGTTGGAGAGTTCGTCCAGGAGGCGACCAATATCGGTGCCCAAAGTTTGATGAACTCTGTAATTAGGCATATCGACTTACGGTTAGTCATGTGTCACTTTGCGTGTGGGTAATTAGTTGGGGGAAACGAATGGGGTGAACTTACTTATAGTCTTTTCGTAAGACATCCTCATGTGGTCTTTGATGAATTTCTCCGACTGCTTCCCAAGCTCTAGCCTTTCGTAAGGTCTTGTAAGCCACTGCCTTTCCTTCGACCCAGCCCCTGTCTTCTGCAATTCTTTGTTAGTTCTTGACAAATTTAAGCGTTTCAAAGAAGCGAACAATGGGGATCATCAACTTACTGCCGAGCTAAACTCGTCCTCGATTTTATTGCTGCATGATTGTCAGTAATTAGTGTTACCTATCTCACGGGTTATAAAGCTAGAGAGGTCAATTGGGCTTCAACTGTACTCACAGCTTGGCAACGACACGGTCGGCTTGAGCTTCGAGAATGAGTTGAATATCGCTCAATGTCATCTGGAGGTGTTGTTCATTTTTTTCGAGTCAGCTCTGTCACCAAGGACTGTTATGGAAGAAAAGCTGGGGTGGCTTACATAGTCCCAAACATGCATGGCATACTTAATAGCGACAAAAGCTTTCAGCGCCTCCTTGATGTTGCCTTGAGTCGCCCCTTGCTTGGCTCCGAGATCGATCCATTTTTTCATCTTAGTCGGAGTTCTGATGTTAAGGTTCTTCGAGAAAATACTAGGAGTTTCGTAGGGTTGTCAGTCAAAATAACTATCATCTCAACATAGGGGACTAATTTATACACTTACCTGTTCTTGAGTCCATTTGTGATTTTCTCAAGGGGAACCAGCTCATTTCCGAACCGGAGCTGATTCGGCAATTCCTGCGTGACGCTGCTGAGTGGGTAGTCCTTCTGGCCGCCTCCAATGTCGAACTGTTGGTTGTCTCCGTGATTTCCCCACCACACTCTCAAGTAATCACAGAAGCCAATCATGTTGTTTTGGTCCTCTTTGACGGACGCAAGAAGATGGCCGCGGCTCTTGGCGTTCGATAGCTGCGAAGGGCTGAGTGGGTTTTTGTAGAGTTTGTTTTTCGAGGACTTTGAAAGCTCCTCAAAGAACTGCTTGAGGATCTGGAACTCGAGAATGTGCTCGCTTTCATAGCCAGATTTGTCGACCGAAGCATCCTTGGGCCACTTGCCAAAGGCAAAGTTGTCCAGGCGCTTCGCTTGCTGAGGACCGTACACCGCCGTGCACGTCGGATCCTTCATCAGGACTGAAGATGCCGAGTATGAGAAACCCGCGATGGTAATTTGCGGATTGCCGCAAATACCAAAGGGCTGCTTGGTGCTCCCACCGCCTGTCTTGCGACGCTCAAGGGCTGTGGGCACCTGCCACCCAACGTCTGGGGGCGGCAAAGGAAACGACAGGACATTGGTGGCGAGGAGAACCCAGGGCAGCAGGGTCGGAAGAGAATACATGTCCAAGACGCCTGAGTATAGCGTATGCGGACTGTGGAGTGTAAGGCGCAAGGGGTTTGAGGATTTTGTTGACCCGGGGCCAGGGGCTTTTGCTGACTGGAGTTTTTTTTTCAACTTTGTTGCTGGACAGTTGATCGCTGATGGATGGCTGTACGTCGATGTAGGATGTAGGCTGTGTATTGATATGGATTGATCAAAAGTTATTGCCGTCGTCTGGAACTTATACCAGGCCAGCTGCATTTATGTAGATACATCACGAAGCAACAAGTCACCATGTCCATAAACGCAAGACTCTCACATCCATACCTTCATCATTTCACTCCACCGACATTACAGTAAGTCGTCTTCCCCATGATGGCGGTTATTTCCAACACGTACGTGGCTGTGCGTTGCAACCTTTTTGGGCTACTTATGACCCAGGTACCGTAACTTGGTGGGAAATTGGGTGAGGTACATACCTGGTAGGTACCAGGCAGGTAGGAGGTAGGTATCTGCTAAGGCGCAAGCGACGCTTAAAATTGGATAGAGGGCTCGAGTCCGGGTCTTCGGCCGTGGTGCAACATCCAGCGGTTTCTAATCTTAGACCCGGCCGGTTGGGCGGAGGTCAATCTTGCGTGACATGGACACTACACTGCGGAGTCAGCCTGGCGCTGGAGTGCCCACCCACCTAGAGCCTAGACCCAGCCGGTTGGGTTTTACATGCTCCGTCAGCCAACCCGGCCAGACAACCTGGTCCCAACACACGACAGGGCATAAAAATAAACAGAGCGCGCTAAGACGGCGACGACGACGGCACCTGGCGCCAACCAACAAAATCTGGTGGGGTGTTGTGGGGTGTTGTGGGGTGGGATGGGGATGGGAAGGAACCGCAATCCACATCGCTTCGATAGCACTGCCTCAATCACTCCGCGCCCCGGTTGAGCTTGTATCTAGAAAATTGTGCGCCACCAACGGACGGATCGAAGCGGATCCGGTACGGCACAGCTGGGGCTTGGTCACAGAGGGGAGGTAACAGGGGTCGAAGAATGGGTAGGAGAGGTGCAAAAATAAATAAAAGTAACGAGAGAGAGAGAAAGGAAAAAAAAAAAAAAGCAAACTGGAACTCTGGTAAAAAATCGTGCATGGACCAAGATTGGATTACGTAGGGCACGAAGCTCGTTGATGGATGAGATAGAATGGAGGCCCGACTGCGGGGATACTAACGAAAGGTCATCAATGTTAGGCTGCCTCTGCTTCCTGCTCTCCGCCCGAGTCACTTTCGTCGTTGTGACCTAGGTCGTATGCGGCTGGCTCGACGAAATTGTGCAAAGGGTATGAATTCTCCGTTGCATCGTCGTGCCGTCTTGGTGTCCATGTGACCGTCCAGGTATACATCCTGGGCCCAAGGTTCATGAAGAACCTCTCCTGAGCTCTCCAGCACATGTCGCAGTCCCAAACGCCTCCCACCAGCACACTCCAAGGCAACTGTATCCCTAACAGACATTCTTGGCAGCGAACCCTCAGATTTCCTCTTGTGCCGCGCCAGGACATCTTCTTGACCGGGTTTCCGGCAGCAGAGAGATAGTGATGACCGGTACGGATCGGGTTGAGGGGGAAGCGCCAGGCCCGGATAGCCCAGTCGACGAAGGCGGCAACCGCGGGCCTGTCAGACTCGCAGGCGTCGAAAGACATTGTAAACGTTTCAATGTGATGCATGTTGACAAACTCACGGCCCCATGCTCCCCGAATGAAGTCCACCGAGGGCGGGACCCAGCATGGGCGCGGTCTTGGTTGGCCACATCCGGTCTTCATCATGATGTTTTGCCCCCCAAAACTTCCGTTCCCAGACGTCTTGTCTCTCAGCCAGCTCATCGTCTCCTCCTCCTGGGGATAGACGGTTTGGGGGTGCTCCTCGTAGTGGGTAAACGGATCGATGACAAGCATTTCGGCAGGCTCTTGGGGAGTCGACAGCGAGGTGTCGAAAAACTCAGCACTCCAACTGATATCCTTGACCGTGGCCGCATCCGCCCTCGCTTTTTTCAATTCCCTGCCCAGATCCCTCCAATCGCAATCCCGAATTGACAGGCGTAGATGCCTGACCTTGCTGAGGAGATGCTGTTCAGGAAACATGGCCCAGCGGATGCAGCTCGTGTGCGCGAGGAGATGGATGGTCGTGAACTTGCGCTCCCAACGCCGGCGCTCTCTAGGCCATTCCAACGGCAGGGCTGGGTCGTCGGCGGGATGCTCGTGGGTTTCGAGCACCCAAAAACACCGCTCGTTTTCCGCGAACAAGACCGGGTGGGCTTCGGTGTAGGCGCGTCGAGAAGCGAGCAGGATTGTTGGGCGTAGGACCGGTCTGCCGGTGTAGCCGGGGCGTTCCGACGTGCACGTGTAGTTTCGCTTCCACGAGGCGGTAACGAGTCTGCGATAGGGGTCCGGATGGTACTTCTTGGGACCCTTCCAGCTGTGGAATTCATTGGCGTCCCACTTTTGCAGCGCCTCGCGCAATGCTTCGGAGCCGCCGGGGCAGTTCTGGCGCAGGCTCTCGAGGTCGTCGCGTATGTCATCGTCGGGGTCGCCGTCATGGTTGAGGGCGATGCGGAAGTCGTGTGAGAACTCCCGGCCGCCGTACGTGTAAATCTCGGGGGTGAGGGCGTACGAATAGATCTCTCGGCGGATTTCCGCTGGCAAGGATGAGAAAAATGGAGAATCCAGTTGGGGGTTTGCATCCCAGGTCGCCGCGCGGCGGTCCATATCGATCGACATCTCGTTCACCTGGACATGCTGGCGTGCGAGAATCAAGTTGGCCTGGTAGGGTTCGCAGTTAGGAGGTCACATCCGCCTAGGGCTGGCAGGGACCTCTAGCATTTTTATGAGCGGCTGTGTTGTTGGTTCCCGAACGGGGAGGCGGGCAAGCAATGGATCCAAAAGCGGGGCAATTCGATGGAGCTTCATCACCTCGGGGGGCTGTTGGTGCCATTGGTTTGGTTGACCCACTGATGACCCCGCTGAAGATCATGGATACGTGTCGTCGCCATGGCTCGCAGAAACCCATCTCCGCCGAGCACCAGCGACGACGTGAGCATCCCGACGCCAACCGGGCAGTTTGCCGCAGGACGGCGTATTGCCGTCGTCGCTATGCATGCCCATGCCCGTACCGGCGAGAGGGTCAAGGCCCTACGGATACCCTATCTGCAAACGCTTCGGCATAGAGGGAGCCGCCGCGCCCGCACGAGGGTGCGGGTGTGCGCCGGCCGCGGCCCAGTGGCGTAGATTTGGCCCCAGATGAACGGCTAGCAGGGCCGTGGGCCCTCTGACAGGGTGCAGACTGTTTCTTCTGCTGTTTTGGTGATGTATAGTGTGTCACATCGTAACGAAGACTGGAAGTTGAGGCCAGGTGTGGCCTTTGAGCGGGCACCCCTAGATCACGGAAACCAAAACCTACCTGGAAAGCTGGCGCTGGGGAGCTTACCCTAGGCATGCAATTCGCATCAAGAAAGGCATCGTGCCACTGGGCTTGGCACCACTGGAAAAGCGGGGAAGGAATGGTTACGGAAAGAATGCTTGGAATTGGTCTGATTCTGTATAAAAAAAAGAAAAGGAAAAAAAAAGGGAAAAGCCGTCATCGCTCATTATAGAACATCATATTGGAGCAAGCCGGGAGCAATCAGACGAGGGGGACGAGAAGAGTGGGCGTTGCCCGACACCAACACTACACAACGGAGCCGCCCGGCCGGGCAAAGCTAGGTACCCAAGGTATCCGGGCAGTACTCCAGTAGGTAGGTAGGTGTGCCATATGCAGGAGAGAGGGGTCGGCGAGCTATTCATGGCCTCAAGCATAGACGCGGCAGCGATGGTGACATTGGAAGGCGGGGGAGGAGGCAGTCACACCACACGCACGCACGCACACATGCACATGGGGGCACAAGACACCGACTGCGCTGCATGCCTAGGTACTTGCACAAGCACACCCACACCCACACCATATGCGCGCGCATACCACGCATGCCAATCAAGTCATTTGGAACCGGGCACCCTTTTCTTGTTTTCGTGCTCCAGTGACGCGCAGTGCAGGAGGACAGAGGGCGCACGACTTGCATGGCTGAGGGAGGACGGGGTTTATCTGCAGCACCATTGTGCTGCGGGATCCATTGGTCGTCCGCCGCGTACACGAGGGAGGGGATCACTTATCGGTGAGGGCCTGGGTGGTTAGGCAACTGCTCCCTCACAAGATAACCCGGAAACAGAACAAAAACTGTACTTTTGCTGGAGCGCGAGGTAGCTACCTATCACAAAAGAGTTGCCCGGCGAGTGCTGTGTCCCCCGATTTTCCCTACTGACGGAAACCAAGGACGAAGATGCCTCACCCAAGATTGCGGTTACTATATCGTACACGAAGAAGAACAGTCGATCGACGAAAATAAACAAAAGAAAATCCAACTATCGTCAGTCATGAGCGGGCGATTCGGTTCGAACACTTCATCGTATAATGCCGTAACAAACGAAAATGGCACCCCGCGAGATGGAATAAACAAGCCAAACAAAAAGCCCCGACATCAGCGTGAAGAAGTAAAAAAAAAAGACACTGGAACCATAAAAAGCAGAGAAGCAGATGACCTCCTTCTTTCTGATAAAAAACAGTCATGGGTAGCAAAGGTAGTGATTGATCAGCGACCCGTGTTGGGAGGCGGCGGCGGCGGAGGAGGACCACCGTTCCGGAACGGCATCGCGTACGGAGGGCGCGGCGGCCCGCCGTGCATTCCGACGCCTGGGAAAGCCGGCGGCACCCGGGGCGGTCCGCCGGATATGTGCGGCGGCATCGGGCGCTGGCCCGGGAACATTGTACCCGGCACGCCTTGCATTGGAGGCGGGCCGTGACCGGGGACGGGCTGTTGGCCATCGCTTTCGCTCTCGCTGTAGTCTTCGTCGTCTTCGTCCTCGTCGTCATAGGACTCATCGTCGTCCTCATCGACGGCCTCGACAGTTCCCGTAGGCCTTGGCATACCGCCTCGCTGGGCAAGCCCGGGGCCCATTGGTCCCATTGGCCCCATGGATCCCATGGGAGGGACTCCTCCAGGCCTGAGGTGATGGCCCATTGCGCCCATGGGGCCTGCGGGACCTGGTGGCATGGGGCCTCCCGGTCGCATTCCGCCGACGCCCATTGGACCTCCTGGGCCCATGGGACCGGGGCCGGACGGCTTCCCGAAGCTCCTGCCGCTGTACGAGGAGCCGTCGCCGTCGTCGCCGTAGTAGGAACTGCCGACGAAGTACCAAGTGTCGGTGCTGTACGCCGTGGTGTAGTCACCGTAGTCGTTCTCGACCGTGGTGATTTCTTTTCTGATATGGGAGTGGCGACTGGGGCGTCCGCCCGCGAAGTAGATCATGCAGGCCATGCTGCCCGACTTGATGGGCACATCGTGCCTCGTGGTCTTGATGCTCGTGGTTGACGAGACCGACGAGCCGGAAGACGAAGAGCTGCTCGAGCCCCTCGATCTCCGGGAGCTCGATCGTCCCATGATGTGTGCACGTATGACTGGGGTCGTGTGGGCTCTTGGGACAATCTTGGCTCGTGCTCGGAAGTCGAACCTGGGCACGGTTGACCGAGGGCAGTTTCGTGACGCGATCCGGGGCGAAAAAGATCTCGGGCGGCAAAAACAAAATGTCTCAAGTCAGGGCAAGGCTTTGAAGGGCAACAACACACCCCTTAGCGAGAGGATGGAGGAATGATATTTCAGGTCTCTAGATTGCTCCTTTCCTGCTAGCCCGAGCGAAGGCGGGGACTCGGTGGAAGGCGAGGAGGAAGTGGATAAGAGCTCCCCGATTATAGACAAGGTCGGGGTGCTAGCTGGGCGCTCTATAGCAAGGGCAGGGGAGACCAGTGCACAGGGCGGTTGAGGAGGGGGCGCAAATCCGGGGGACGACCAGTTCCCGAAGTAGGAGAAGCACGAGCAGGGGGCAAGGGGCAAGAGTTATACCCCGAGCCCGTGATTTTGTGATGTGGACAAACAACCACATTCTCTCACCGTGTACCTATTTTGAGGGGTTAAAAGGCAACCGGAACGGGACAAGGGCCAACTTTCGCCTGCACTGAAGCCGGGCGGGATGCGGTTACACTGGGGATGACGGCGAGCGCGCACTTGCATCGAAGATCATGAGCGAATCGTTGTTGCAAGG